>JZKD02S1674506.1:299973-371333 GCA_000966675.3 Picea glauca | reverse complement strand
CACCTATCCCTCTTTAGTTAGTAAATTCAATATTTAAAACTTAAGGAAAGCATCATGTTCTGATGTGTTTTGTTCTAGATCTAGGTGGATCTAGGGAGATCAGTTAGTGTCTGCATCTATCGATTTATCCGATAACACTAGTGAAGACTCCTGCCACTACTAAAGGGAAGAATCTTGTTGTGCCAAAGGGAATTCCTCCTTCTCCAAGAAGAAGTGTCAGGTTAATGAAGTAGCTGGTGAAAGGTTAGCTCCATTTTTTAAGATGGTTCCTTTTTGAAAAGATGAACTATTGATGAAACACTACCTATGCCACCTATACAGGCTTCTAGTACTTAATGTTTAGAGTTTTTGTTTTTTTACAAAGAATTAATCCCTTCGACAATAATAGTATAGACATTTTGTAGCACTGTGGCGCTATGGAATAGTCTATTTTTTATGTTCTTCCAGTTTGCTACCTACAATGTTGTCGAATCACCTAAGACTAATGACACTACTAATACCCAAGGTTGCTACCCATTATGCACATGTTCAAGTGAAGGTGCTCTGAATTATGATGGCACTACCTAAATTTTGACAGGATACACAGGCGGGCGCTACCGAATTTCTGGCAGAGACAAAATCCTACACAGAGACACACTAGGATGGCGCTACCAAAATTCACTACCGAAAGTTTGGCAGAGACAAAATCCTACAAAGAGACACACCAAAATGGCGCTACCAACATTCGTTACTGAAATTTTAGCAGAAAATGAATTTTTCACAGAAGATACGAAGGCTTGGCGCTACCTTTTCTACTTGTCTAGTTTTGATGTTGCGCTACAAAATCACAGGAAATTTGGTGAAGGCGCTACAAAGTGCACTACTTAGAGTGCTACCAAAAGATGCTACCAATAGATACCAGGAATCAGGGAGAGTCGAGCTAGCATATTTATGAATAGTTGATGATGGAGAGAATTATAGAGATAGTAGCTGGCAGCATGATGACAACTACATGCCCTTGAAGGACACTTGGCAAACAAGGAGTTTCACACCAAAGGGGGATCAAGTCAGTTCAAATATTGGTGGGATCAGTCACCAACACTTACCCATTTTATATCATAAGTTGTTAGTCAAGTTGTTATATGGAATACCTTCTTAGATATTTTCATGGGAAGGAGGCCAACTCGCACCTCCAGCTATTGCCTCCTCTTTTTGTTATAAATAGATAGATGAAATGATTCAGTAGGTTCGAATGGTTGAGAAAGGATCCCTTATACTGCAATATTTTTATGAAGTTACTGTGAACTGGTTTTGTACTTGATTTGAGACATCTTGGTTAATAGAAATCAACTTCTTATTCCAACTTATTTTCTTCTGATGCTAAAGTGTTCATGCTTTGAATAACTCACATGAATAGTTATGGTGATATTATGATGTATGTTTGATTATAATATTGTTATGATTATTCTTTAGTGTCCTTAAACTTTGAACTCAATAAGATCTTGTGTTAAGAGTTTTTCTTCCTTAGGTTGTCTACAGACTTTATGTTTACAACAACCTCTACATTCCTCTCACTGAAGTCTTCCCTCTGTTCACATTTACTCCCACTTACTGATTGAAGTTAGCCAAGACCTTGATTGCTTGTGCATGCTAGCCTTGATTTCTGATTTGGAACATTATTATCTTGAGTCTTATCCATTTGACCCCTTAAAAACCCTTTTACATTTATATATAACTGGATAGGTATTGGGTTTGCCTTCCAAGCAATCTGAAGGTGATTCCTAGTGCTAACATTCTTGGCTCCATTCCCGGGGAACGATTTGAAACATTTCCCTAGGATTGAATGATAAAGCTAACTAATTCTGAAGGTGCATTGGAACTTAGTATTTTGAAGATTGCAGCTTGCACCTGGCGACTCCATTGTTTCAGTTCCGGCACCTAAAGGCAGACATATGAGATCAAATCCACAGCTACCTTTGGTTCCACCTGAGGCTAACCTAGAGAAGATAATCAAGAAGGGAAAAGTTTCTCAAGAAATTTTTTGTGTTGTTGCTACAAGTGCTTCCAGTCAGTTTCCTGATTCCACTCTTAATACTCCAGTTTTTATATCAAGTAATCCTTCTTTACCTTCTGCTAAAGTATCTAAGAATCTTGATTTTCAAAAGTTTCCTATTGAATACTCCTCTTTCGAAACTAATTTGAAATAATAAATTTTTGACATTCTTTCTTCCCCTGACATTGTGAAGTGGTACAGTCTTGAGAGTCTTGAGGAGTTTCCTACTTTAGGCTTTGCTACCCCACCTCATGTTAAAATCTATGCTGCCAAAGAAAAGGAAACCTCATCCCCTTTAAAAACTTTACCATCTTCTTCTAAGACTCAGCCTTCTGCTGTGAAAAATGAAATTTCCCCTTTATACATTCCTTTTTCTCCTAAACTGCACACAGTCAAGTCCCCTTCTCTTCCTTGTTCACCAAGAGTTCAAAACCAAATGGCAGTTGCTAACCCCCCTACAAATAGGATGGATGCCATATTGGCTGCAATATATGCCCCTCTTGTCTTACCCCAACCAATGAATTCTCTCCCTCTTGGAGATTATTTGAAATACATGCCCAAATTCACGGGAGAAGAAGATATAACTATTGAGGAACATCTTGTTGCCTTCTATAGGTATGCAGATAATCAAAACATTGAAAATGAGGATGTGTGGATGAGGGTCTTCGTCCAAATATTTTTTGGTGAGGCTAGGGAATGGTTTAGGGGTTTGGCCCCTGGATCCATTACTGGAATTGAGGCGCTAGATGAGGCCTTTTTGAGGCACTAGGGGGACAAAAAGGATTTTTTGTACAATATCCCCGAATTTGGATCACTTAAAAGAAAAGAAGGAGATTTTGTCTCTGACTTCTCTAAAATATTCAACAAAATGTACAATAAGATTCCTGATGAGATAAAACCCACAAAAACCTCGGCAAAATTCATTTATGCCAACGCCTTTGACCCCGAGTTTTGCCTTCTACTCAGAGAAAGAAGATCAACCTCCTTATTTCATATGCAAGATGCAGCCTTGGAGGTAGAATCCAACATAGTGGCATATGATAAACTCAGGGGGAAATATGGTAGGGACAGGAGAAAAAGAAAAATGGAAGCCTTAACCTCTAACTCCCATACTGTTCATCTTCAAGTAGATGATCTCACCAAATTAGTAAAATCCATTTCTACTGAGATAGAGAAGTTAAAACTGGAAGGAAAATAGATCTACAAAAATACTCAAAATACTGATAACAAAAGTAACTTGAGGAGACCAAATAATTCTCCCCAGATCCTTCCCAGAGATCCTAGAAACATAGAGGGATATGATCAAAAGGTACAAACTCCTTTACAGAATAACCCGGTTGCTGATGAAGAAGGAGAAGATGAAGAAGTTGATCTTGAGATTCGTTGCCTAGGTGACACATCTCCATCCCCTCACTTGACTCAATCTGCTTACAAGCAATCCTTGATGGATATTCAAATAAACGAATTAACTAAGGGAGAGAAAGAAAAATAAATTCCTAATAGATATAATCTGAGATTCAAAAAGAATGAGGAAAAAAATTATGCTTCTAATCAGCCTGCCCAAAAAGAAAATTCTGCCAATGATGTGAAAGTTAGCAGTAAGGAAAAAGACACTCAAAGTCCCCAAGTTCTGGTCAGAAATCCTACTCCTGAAACCAAAGAGATCCTGAAGTCTTCATCTTCCTTAAGATTTGAGAATGAAATCCAAAAAATCAAGATCCCTTTACCTTTTTTGGAATTGATGAAAAATGAAGAATTTAAAAAATATCTCTCCAAAATGTTATAACCCGAAGCTTCTCCAAGTGCCATTGATTTAGTAAATCTTCAAGATAAAAAACCAACAGTTATCTTGGGACCATTGATATAATATAGAGATGATTCACCACCCCCCCCCCCCCCCGCCTTTCTATACATCACTGAATATTTATGATAAGGTGTTGCATAATTGTTTGATGGATTCAGGGGCATCCCACAATCTCATGCCAAAAACCGTTATGGATGAACTTGGGTTAGAAATCACAAAAACCTACCATGTCTTATATTATTTTGACTCCAGGAAAGTGAAGTGTCCTGGGGTCATTAAGGACCTGGTTGTGACCTTATTTCATCTTCCCATGAAAAGCATGGACATGGATATCGTGGTGGTTGATGTTCCCCCCCAAGTTTAGCATGCTCTTGTCAAGATCTTGGATAAAAGGACTTGGGGGAACGTTGCAGATGGATCTCTCATATGCTACCATTCCTGTGTTTGGGGGGGATCATAGAAGACTTTACAGGGAAGCTCAATTGGATTACATCATTAGTGATGAAGCAAACCCCACTAATCATCCTATTTTTTCTCTTGATATTGATTTGGGATCTAGCATTTTGCAGCTCACTGATGCTCCTAAAACTCCTCTTGAAATCAGAAAATAGTCTATTACCTTTTGTGAGGAGTCTCCTCTAACCACCTATGTTTGGAAGATATTATTTGATGGATCCTCTTCTAAGGAAGGTGTTGGTGCTGGAGTGGTCTTTGTCTCACCAGCTCAAGAGACTATATCTTTGTCATACAAACTAGAATTTGAAACTACTAATAATGTGGCAGAGTATGAAGCTCTTGTCTTGGGATTGAGGGATGCTAAAGACATGGGGATAGAAGAGCTATCAGTGTTTGGAGATGTTCAATTGATAGTCCATTAGATAAAAAATCTTTACCAAATGAAGCACCCTAGGCTTAGATCTTATAGGAATGCAGTGTGGGACTTGGTGGACAGGTTTTTCTCAGCTTTTAACATTTCATTTATTCCTAGAGAAGAGAATACCATGGTTGATTCTTTGGTTGTATTAGCAAGCAATTTCAGATTCCACCCAAACTCAAGTATTATGTAGAATTCAAGTACATGCCTTCTATACCAGACAATGTAAAATATTGCAAGGTGTTTGAAGATGACCTTGAACTTAAAAAATTCCTCGAGACTGTCGATGAGTTTTTTGCATTACACATTGATCAGGATCATGATTCTAAAATCAATCCTCATGCTGATGTTTTTCTTAATAAAATTTCTAATCATCATATTGTGCAGCTACCTAGCAACCACATTCCAAAAGGACTAGTTCCTTTGAAAATATTATTTGACGGAAATGATGTGCCAGTAAAAGGAAAAGTGTCCACTGATGATGTTGACATAACCAAATGCAATGTGGTACAAAAAATGATCCAAAATATGTCGAGTTATCAAGCAGCCTATCAAGAGAGCAAAGGGAAGATTATACTGAGTTGTTAAAGGAATTTGCTGATGTATTCGCTTGGATTTATGAAGATCTCAAAACTTATGACACAAGCATTATAGAGCACAAGATCCCATTAAAGGAAGAGACCAAACCCCTCAGGAAAAAGTTGAGGCAAATCAATCCTATTTTGTTGCCTGTCATGGAAAAGGAGGTAAAAATTCTTTTAGATGCTAAAATTATTAGTCCTTTGAGCTATTCTGAATGGGTGGCCAACTTGGTCCCGATGAGAAAAAATAATGGAGAAATCAGACTTTGTGTTGATTTCCTGAATCTAAACAGAAGTTCTAAAAAGGATAATTACCCTTTGCCCAAGATGGAACACATATTACATAGGGTGACATGTGTGGATAGGATGTCCATGATTGATTGTTTTTCTGGTTACAATCAGATTTTTGTTTTGCCAGAAGATAGAGAGAAGACTGCCTTCACCTCTCCTTGGGGTACATTTATGTACACCAAGATGCCCTTTGGTTTGATGAACACAGGAGCGACCTTTCAACGAGCTATGGACATAGCATTTATTGGAGAGAAGGAAAAGTTTTTTGTTATCTATTTAGATGACATAACAGTGTTCTCTAAATCTGATAAAGAACACTATGATCATTTAAAAAATGTCTTCTTGAAATGCAGAAAATTTGGTCTCTCTTTGAATCCAAAAAAAATCATTGTTTGCCATGAAGGAGGGAAAATTATTGGGGCATATTGTCTCAGCTGAAGGGGTAAGGATTGATTCCAACAGAGTTGAAGCTATCCAAACCTTCTCACTTCCTAGATCCAAAAAGGAGGTTCAATCTTTTTTGGGAAAAATTAATTTTTTGAGAACGTTTGTGTCAAATTTTGTTAAGTTGGTCAAGTATATCACAACCATGTTGAGACAAGGTAATGAAATCAAATGGACTGTTGAGTCCCATAATTCTTTTGATCAGATAAAGAAATCCTTGACTAAAGCCCCAGTCAATATCATCCTAGATTGCTCCAAGGATTTTCTTATTTTTTCTTTCTCTTCATTTGATACAGTAGTGGTTGTTTTATTGTAGAAGAACGTTGAAGGTTTAGAGAAGCCCATTGTTTTTTTCAGTAGGGCATTGAGAGATGCTGAATTAAAATATGAAATCATGGATAAACAAGCCTATACATTAGTTAAAGCTCTCAAGTATTTTAGAGTTTATGTGTTGCATTCAAGATTCATTGCTTATGTCCCGTCATCTTTTGTAAAGGAGATTATTATTTAGCCAGATATAAAATTTGATCTTGAGATTAAGCCTACTTGTAAAGGAGCAAGTGGATTGCAAAAATACTTGAATTTGATATTGAGATTAAGCCTACCAAATTGGTTAAAGGCCAAGGTTTAGCCAGGTTCTTGGATGAATCAAACTACTCATCCTTGGGGGTAAATTTCATCAACACATGCTCAGAAAATCAATAGGATGAATTGACTGATGAAGATTCTCAAGTCACCCTTACATTGACAGATTGCAGCTGGTACAAGGACATTATATTTTTCCTACAAAAATTACAACATCCAGATGGTATGGAAAAGAACAAGGCGAGAGCCTTAAAACTAAAATCAATCAAATAATGCCTTATTTATCAAGTCTTGTATTGGAAAGACCCATTGGGAGTGATTTTGAGATGCTTAGACCCACAAGAAACCCAAAATATTATGTCTGATTTTCATGACAATTTATGTGGGGGGCATCATTTTTGGAGAACCACGACATACAAGATTCTTAGGGCTGGGTACTTCTGTCCTATTCTATTCACCGATGTTTGTGCTAAGATCAAATCTTGTGTTAAATGTCAGAAATTCTCTGGAAAGCAGTAGCTCAAGTCTTTTACATTAAATCCTATTGCAGCTTCGGGACCCTTTCAGCAGTGGGGCTTAGATTTTATTGGGGAAATTCATCCTGCTTATAGTGGTCAACATAGATGGATCTTGACTGCTACATATTACTTTACTAAGTGGATGGAGGCTATCCCTACAAGTAATGCTTCCCACATAGTGATCATTGGTTTCCTTGAGGACATTATGGCAAGGTTTGGGTGTGTGAACATAATTGTTACTGATAATGATGCATCTTTCAAGGCTGAACCATTGATTCATTTCTACGAACAGTTTGGAATCACATTGGTTCACTCTACCCCTTACTACCCCCATGGGAATGGGCTTGCAGAGTCCTCTAACAAAATCCTTATAAAGATCATTAAAAAGATGTTACAGGACAACAAAAAATCATGGGACTCAAAACTTAAGTTTTCTTTGTGGGCTGACAAAGTGACAACAAAAAGGTCCCTGGGCCTTTCTCCTTTCCAGTTGGTGTATGGAGTTGAGGCCATTTTTCCTTCTCAGCTTGCCTTGTTGTTGGAAAAAATATTCCAAGACTACCAAGGGGAGCCAGACCATATGATCAGAAGGATCCATCAGCTGGTTGAAGTGCAACATACTCAGGAGCAGATTATAGATAAAGCACACGACCATCAACAAAAGATCAAAGATGTGTTCGAAAAGAAAGTGAATAAAGAGGATTTTCAACTGGGTGATCTAGTGCTCAAGTGGGATGCACCAAAGAAAGATAAAGGCAAGCAGGATAAAATTAAATCTCTGTCGATTGGTCCCTTCAAAATTTCTGAGGTATTCTCTAATAACACTTTCAAGTTGCAGAATATGGAGGATGAATAAGTTTTTGGTGGCCCTGTCAATGGGAATTTTTTGAAAAAGTACTTTACTTGAGCCTTAAGTGGATTTTCATGCCATTTTAAATACCATCTTTCTTTTATTTTTGTTTTAATAAATGACCCCATATCCCTAGGATAAGGCACTGAATCTACTCATTCTTAACAGCCCTCCGGGGGCATGCCATCCCCTGTGGTGCCAATGTTATCACACTAAGTTGCCTTGGGTCTTTAGCCCTTAGTTTCATTTTTCCTAAGCCTTTAGATTTTAATTTTTTGATTATCCTTTTAAACGTGTCTTTGTTTAGCCCCCCTTGACAAATAAAGTGTTGATTCATGACTTATGTTTTGATCCCCATACAAGTTTTGGACTTAGGACCGTTTTTGTTCATGACTTATCTTTGATCCCCTTCATGATTTGGCACTAGCATCGACTCACCCCACGAATAGCTTGATTTGACATGCCATTTTCCTCACTCATGCCCTCATAGCCTTGCCTTGTTGTCCTTTTTCTTACTTTCCATTCATTTTTTGAAATGAAGCGCTGCCAACTCATCATGAGTTTCCCTAGCGCATTTCCTGTTTATCATTTTCTACCATGATTTATGATTACAACATTGATGTCATATCTTCCTTGTTTTTTTAGTGCCGGAGTTGGTTAAAATATTATTTCAAGATCTCATATTTATGAGCTCTAATAACAGTTTTCGATTTTTGAAAAACTCAAGTTGTTGCACTACGCAAACTCCCAGTTCTAACCAGTCAACAACAACGCTTCCAGATCTGATGTTGAGGTGGATTCGAAGGCCGAGATGCTTGTGAATTCTTCCTGATATCTTTTTGGGGCTTCAAAATGATTTTATTCCACAGGTATTCCATGTTTTCTTCATTTGCACATAAATTTCAAGGAGAGTTAGCGCTCAGAATTTTGGTTATTGGGCCTTCATAGTTTGAGGAGATCTTTCCTCACACCATCCTATCAGTTTCTTCCCTTCTCTCAAACCTATAAATCTCATTACCTGCATATCGAGTTTGATACATCTTCTTGTCATTACCACTAAGCTCCCATTTACAAATGTATCATATCTTCTGCATGCACGATTTGCTACCTAGAAATGCTACTCAAACTACATTGTTTCTCCCCTGCCTCCTCTGATAGTTGAATTGGGAATGTTTAACCTAGTTTGAAAGGCCATTACAACATATCCTTTCATTTTCTCAGTGTTCATACCTGCACACATTCAAGGGATGGATTTTTACAACTAGTTTTAGTTAGCTAGCAGCCAATCTAATCTAAGGGAAATTCTTGTAAAGGTGCAGCCTTGTCCACTTAAGGTTTGACTTTTTAATCCTCCTAGTTATTACCACTCCATAGCCCTAAAATATCCTATCCTAAACTATGGAGACTCCTCAAATGAAGAAGTCACACAAGGGAGGTAAGGTAGTTAGAATCGATCCTATGGATATGCATCTATTTGAGACAGAGCCCATGGCCAAAGAATTTTTTCGAAGGGTGGCATGCCTCTATTTCTACCAGAATCTGTAAAGATTTCATATTGAGGTGACAAGGTAGTTTTCCTTACATTTTTATGTATTGAAGACCAAGGTAGGGGACCTAGAATTCGAGGTGTCTACGACCTCTATTTCAGCTGTTATAGGAATCCCTATCATAGGTGAAAAATTGTTTAAATCCATGGCCTTAGATGTAGCATATGCCAAATATTTCCTTAAGCCTAAATATTAAGATGATAATATGACTAAAGGTGTGCCAAGGAATCATCTGATTGAGTAGTTTGACAGGATATTGAGGATCATTCAGAGGTACTTTACATCTGAAGGGAGGTTCAATACACTATACCAGTACCATATAAGGATTCTGTTGCATTTTACTGGAAACATTGAAATGAATATTCCCTACTATTTGCTAAGGAGCATAGGCAAGATGTCAGACAAGGTTCAATCCAAGTCTAAGGTTGTGGATACTAGCATCTTTCACTCTGGATTGATTAGACTGCTGGTTTTTGAAGAACTAGGTAAGAAGGATATCTCATGGGAACATTTTGTTATTGCTTCTCACTTCAATTTTGATATAGAAGCTACTCCTCAGTCGCACATAGTAATCCCTTTACCATCCACCAGTGCTGCTAAAGTAGGTACTAGCAAAAAGAGAAAGAGTAGAGTTATTGTTTAATATCAAGAGGCCATAAAGGGGGTTGCGGGAATTGAGGAGGAAGATTGTCATTCTTCACAGAGAGATATTTCACCCCCTACTCCACCGGAGTTAGAAGAAGCCCCTTCTTCTACTAACCCTACAACAAAGAAAGGGAAGAAGCTACACTTATCCTCATCTCCTTCAACAACCAACATCAAGGTCATAAATCACTTCACAAGAGCATCAGTTCCTAAAGAGGCTATTGAAGAACAATCCCTACCTAAAGTCTTAATCGTACAAAAGAAGAAATATATGGGCCAAGGCATTAGAAATCCTATGGAGAAGAAAGAAGAAATCCCTGTACAAAAGAAGAAAGATAGGGAAGGCATTGGAAAGCCTGTGGACAAGAAAGAAGAAATCCCCGTATAGAAGAAGAAAGATAAAGGAAAAGGCATCAAGAAGCCTGATGAGATAGACAAGGTAATTCCTATGCAACAGAAAGAGGAAACCATGAAAAATATTTTTGAGACTATTCACATCACTACTCCACCTGGCAGCCAGACATTCAAAAGATTAATCATGAAACTTAGGGATGCTAGGAAGGAGGTGGCTCATTTGAAAGAAGAATCCATGTATGACAAGGTTAAGATGAAAGAAACCATGGATGGCTACAACCACACTCTTGAACTAGAAAGGTTTGCAACAAGAAAGGCCCAGCCTCTCCATAGGAAGCTCAAAAACCTTTATAGGCAAAATAGAGGCTTTCAGTCTCAGAACAGAAAGCTCAAAGCAGAGTTACAACATTTCCAAGATGAAATGACTCAAAGGAACTTGCATGTATTATTTGAAGCTACTATTGAAAAGGAGAATCCAACGGCCAAGGAGAGCATAGCTCCAACGAAGAAGCCTACCACTGCTAAAGGGAAGAAGCCTATTGTGCCAAAGGGAAGTCCTCCTTCTCCAAGAAGGAGTGTCAGGTTAATGAAGTAGTTGGTGAAAGGTGAGCTCCATTTTTTAAGATGCTTCATTTTTGCAAAGATGAACTATTGATGAAACACTACCCCTGGCACCTATACATACTTCTAGTACTTATTGTTCAGAGTTTTGTGTTTTTTATTACAAAGAATTAATCCCTTCGGCTGTAATAGTGAATACATTCTGTAACGTTATGGCGCTACAAAATATTCTATTTTTGATGCTCCACCAGTTTGCTACCTACAATGTCGTTGAATCACCTAAGACTAATGGCACTGCTAATACCTGATGTTGCTACCCAATCAACACATGTTCAAGTTAAGGTGATGTGAATTATGATGGAGCTACCTAAAGTTTGACAGGATACACAGGAGGGCGCTATCAAATTTCTAGTAGAGACAAAATCCTACACAGATACACACCAGGATGGCACTACCAAAATTTTGGTAGAGACAAAATCCTACACAGAGACACACCAGAATGGCGCTACCAAAATTCGCTACCGAAATTTTAGCAGAAACTGAAGTTTTCACAGAAGATACGAAGGCTTGGTGCTACCTTTTCTGCTTGTCTAGTTTTGAGGTTGCGTTACAGAATCATAGGAAATTTGGTGACGGTGCTACAAAGTGCGCTACTCAGAGTGCTACCAAAAGATGCTACCAACAGATACCAGGAATCAAGGAGAGCTGAGCTAGCATATTTATGAATAGTTGATGATGGAGAGAATTGCAGAGACAACATCTTGCAGCATGATGATAGCCACATGCCCCTCAAGGACACTTGGAAAACAAGGAGTTGCACACCAAAGGGGGATCAAGTCAGTTCAAAGATTTATGGGATCATTCACACTTACCCATTCTATAGCATGCATTATTAGTCAAGTTGTTAGATGGAATAACTTCTTAGATATTTTCATGGGAAGGAGGCCAACTCACACCTCCAGTTGGTGCCTCCCCTTTTTGTTATAAATAGATAGATGAAATGCTTCAGTAGGTTAGAATGGTTGAGCAAGGCTCCCTTATACTTTAATATTTTGATGAAGTTACTGTGAACTGGTTATGTACTTGATTTGAGACATCTTGGTTAATATAAATCATCTTCTTATTCCATCTTATTTTCTTCTGATGCTAAAGGGTTCATGCTTTGAATGATTCACATGAATAGTTGTGGTGATATTGTGATGTTTGTTTGATTATAATATTGTTATGATGATTCTTTAGTGTCCTTAAACTTTGAACTCAAGAAGATATTGTGTTAAGAGTTTTTCTTCCTTAGGTTGTCTACAAACTTGATGTTTACAACAACCTCTACATTCCTCTCACTAAAGTCTTCCCTCTGTTCACATTTACTCCCACTTACTAATTGAAGTTAGCCAATACCTTCATTGCTCGTGCATGATAGCCCTAATTTCTGAGTTGGAACATTATTATCTTGAGACTTTTCCATTTGACCCCTTAAAAACCCTTTTACATTTATATATAACCTAATGGGTATTGGGTTTGCCTTCCATGCAATCTGAAGGTGATTCCTAGTGCTAACAACACCAACTTCCTTTGTTTTCCAGCTTCAACTGGAAGGAGGCTCCAACCCCCTAGTTTCTCAGGCTACAACCTGAGGGAAGCTCCAACTCACCAATTCTCTGGCTACAGCCAGAAGGAGGATACAACCCCCTAAGTTCTTTGGCTACAATCGGAAGGTGGATACAACCACCTATCCTTTCCCCATCCAACCACCATGACATAGAGTTAAAATGATGAAACCACTGTCACACTATCACTATGAGATATACCACTGTACAATTGTATCAACTTGTACCACTGACCTACATCCAACCTGTACAACTTCTCTGTAATCAATCTATACTTGAACTGAACATGTATAAAAAAAAATACAACAGGTACATGACCTGTAGTGCTACAACATGTGTATGTACATGCTCTATATGTTATGCAACTCACGTATGTACGTGACCAAACTATTATGCAACCTGCATATGCCTTCTGAAAACTAGGGTTTTCTTTGTCTTGAAAACTTCTAACCCTCTGTAACTTCTTTCACATAGATCTGTAACTTGTCACTATATCTAGACTATATATGTACCTTGTGCTCGCATCCTCTTTACCCAAAAGCTCTATATATATCTCTAGTCATGTGCCATATAAATGTGTGTAATCATAAACAAGTGTAATATGCCTCACATGATCCATACATCAAACCCTCTCTGGTAGTTAGCCTCTCAATACATCAACCACTTCACAAATAGAAGCTCTCAACCATGTACCATAAAAACCCTTAGCTATATGACAACAAATACAAAATGTGCGACAAATCTAACAAGATGTATCAATGATAAATTATACCAGCACTGTATTTATGTAGTTACTACTTATACAAAAGTTCCCATGCAGCCACTAGTCTCTCTAGGGAGAATTCTCAAATCTCCATAACCATTTCTCATGCATACATAAAAATCCAGCTATTCATAGAAATAAGACATACCTTTTGAACCAATGGATATATCTTATGTATCTGAGCACTATAGACCTTCCTTAGAGATTTACATCATAATCTAGAACCTCTGCATCTTCATCTCTTCAAGTTTACATGGCTTTACCAACATGTACACACCATAATACAGTACCATCCTATGTACATACGCACCCTAATATAGTACCATCTTGCGTACGTATGCACCCTAATACACTTTCAGACTGTGTATGCCTTAGTATGTATGTACCATAATACACTGTCAGCCTGCGTATGCCTAAAAAACTAGGGTTTTTTAGTATTCATTGTAATTCCAAAAATTTTGTTGTCAACCCTTCATACTACCTCAGAATTTCACAACTTCAAATGTATCAATGAGTACTTGCAATAAGACTTACACAACAAAATATATTCAATGTGTTCAAGTGTGATAAAAATTAGAGAGCCTTGCCTCTTATTTATACTTTCATGTAGCGTCCCACTTTCCTTATTTTAGGGAGTTCTCCATTAACTTTATTATTTAAATAATTTCTTTTGCAAACACTTTGACTTTTTGGGGCTTCTAGATGACTCATGAGGGTTCTCCAACTTCACATGGCCATAACTCTCTAACTGTGAGAAGTTATGTGGCGTTCCACATACCTCCGGAAATGGCATGACAAGCACTATCCATCTAGGATAGTTTCACTGAAAAATTCACTGACCTTCATCTCATTATTCCATAATTAAGCATGGGTTATCTAACCATACTTCTAGGATAACTCAATCCGCAAAGCGTCTTCTCGTTAGGGATTTCACCATAAGGGGACCACTTTGGAGTTCATCCATTTTTACTTCTTATCAACCATGACAAGACAATAATGAGTCATCTTTACATCAAACAAACTTCGTTCCATTGCCTAAACTTTTGTGCTACCAGAATTTGCTACCGGACTTTCTTCAAGGGTTCACATCAATGACAACCAAGCTTAATCAACAATATGTGTAAAAATAACATTTTAAGTATTTATATATTTGCAAACACATTCAAGGTTTTTAATTCATACCATTCAAGGCTTCATTTGTATTATGGTCCTTAGTGAATAGTTTGACAAACAAATTTAGAGAAAATAAATGATATTGACGTCTAAGGGCATCAAGAACTTTGAAGTTCCTAATCTCAAGGGGGAAATACCACTTTTGATTTCCCATTTCTATACAAATATTGAACTTTTCCATTTAATCCATTTTGGCACTTTTAATTTAATTTAATTAGAACATATTTTTAGAAAATAATTCTTTGCAAGAATGAGATAATATTTTATTTAGGTGAAAGGATAAGATAAAAGTTAAGAGGAATGGGATAAGGATTCGGAAAATGAATTCATATTAGATATTTAGGTGTGTCGTGATAATATAGTACAAGGAAATAGTGTTAGATTAACATGATCGCGGAGCAATAAAGTATGACAAATGCGAAAATAAAATACAAAAGATACACAATACAATAGAGACACATATATATGTGGTTCACCCAGTGTGGGTTATGTCCACCAGAGAAATTGCTAGGTTCTTCCTTTATTATTATCTAGAAAATGAAGGGATATTATTATCCAGGAAATGAAGGGATACAACCTACAACACACCCGCTGTAACTTCTTCTTCTTTCTCTCATAGTCTCCACTCTCATAATACAATATTCACAATGATCCATAGCCACAATACATTTCCCTCATAAAAGAGGGTTGCCTTCTAGGGAAAAAAACCCTAACATAACTTCTATCGTCAGATCTGTGACCTTATTATGAACGGTCTAGATTTACTATGAAATTACAACATACATTTACAAGGAAATGTTTCCTTTCAGGGGCTTCGCTCCCGAACCCCCATCGGGAAATGTTGTCCCCCGAACCCTTGCCAGGGGCCCAAAATCTACTTAGAGACTGATCACAACAAATCCACTGTTGTTGTATCTAATGGACTATGATCCTTCTTGGACCTGGAAAATTTCTCATATTCACCTTCATTCTTGAAGACCAACTGAAACTGAGCAGGAACTCAGTTTCTCCCTGGTTACTCCCTTTGTTAGTATGTCTATAGGATTCTAGCTAGTATGTATCTTTTCGAACTTCAAATTTCCATCTTCCTAGATGAATCGTATGAAATGGTACCTGAGTTGTATATTCTTATTCTTTGAATTGGAGGCTGAGTTCTTTGCACAATGAATGACACTCTCATTGTCACAGTACAACCTGCTATTCTCCTGCTTCTTTCCCAATTCCTCCATAAACCTATGTAACCAAATCATTTCTTTACTAGCATATGTAGCAACAACATACTCTGCTTTTGTTGTTGAAAGTGAAACAACCTTTTGTAGTTTTGAAATCCAACTTACTGCTATTCCACCTACAGTAAAAACATACCTTGTGGTGCTCCTCCTGTTATTTTTATCACTTGTCATATATGAATCAACATATCCTTGTAGAAAAATGTTTGAACCTCCAAAACATAATGCATGAGTAGAAGTACCTATAAAATACCTGAGAATCCACTTTACTGCCTCCCAATGTTCTTTACCTAGATTGTTCGTATACCTGCTCACAACTCCCACTCCATGTGCAATATTTGGTCTTGTGAAAACCATCACATACATCAAGCTACCAAATGTTGATGAATAAGGGACCTTGGACATGTATTCTATCTCCTCATGTGTCTCGGGACACATTTCCTTGGTTAATTTGAAATGGTTGGCCAAAGGTTTACTAACTGGTTTTGCATTCTGCATTCTAAACCTCTCCAACACCTTCTCTATGTACTCACCCTTAGACAATGTCAAATTGCGAATTTTCCTATCTCTTGTTATTCTCATACCAAGGATTTTATTTGCAACACCCAATTCCTTCATCGAAAATGAATTAGCTAATTTCTTCTTAAGCACATTTATATCCTACATATTAGACCCTGCAACAAGCATGCCATCTACATACAATAGCAAGATAATATAGCTTCCATTTTCTAGTTTTTAAAATAAACACCGTGATAAAAATGACACCTACTATAACCTTGTACTGTCATAAACCTGTCAAACTTCAAATACCACTACCTTGGAGATTTCTTTAGGCCATACAATATCTTCTTCAACATTCATACCGAATTCTCCTTCCCTTTGATCTCATACCCCTATGGATGTTGCATATAAATATCTTCCTCTAAATCCCCATGGAGAAAAGTCGTTTTTACATCTAATTGTTCAAGATGAAAATCTTCTGATGCCACAAGAATTAAAATAGTCCTAATTGAAATCATTTTAACAACAAGATAAAATATTTCAAACTAATCTATATCTTTCTTTTGTGCAAACCCCTTTACAACAAGTCTATCCTTTTACTGTTTTTTGCCTCCATTTTCTTCCTTCAACTTGTAATCCCAATTATTCTGCAATGCTCTTTTTCCTGTAGGAAACTGAACCAAGTCCCAAGTATGGTTGTTTACCAGGGAATCCATTTCCTCTTTCATACCTTTCTCCCACTTATTTTTAGTGTCTACATGCATTGCCTCTTCATAACATTCTGATTCACCAGAATCAATTAACAATAAATAATACAATGGAGAGTATCATTCAGGGGGTCTCCTTAACCTGATATATATTCTAACAACACTTGCAGGAGTTTGAGGTACTTGTTTCTATTGTTGTTGTACATTTTTATGCTTTGGTACCCTTGGAATTTCTTTTTCATTGATCTCATCAAGCACTCTGTATTATGGTTTTTCTTTTTCCTATTTCTTTCCCTGCAACTGATCTTTGTACATGACCTTCTCATTGAATATGAAATCTCTACTCCTAATGATTTTGTGATTTTCATAATCCCATAAGGAATAACCAAAATCATTAACACTGTTTCCAATAAAGGTACACTTCTTGGATTTTGCCTCAAGCTTTGTTCTATTTTCTTTATCAATATGGAAAAATGCTTCACAACCAAAAGTCTTCAAAAAAGAACAGTTTACCTTTTTACCTGTCCATGCCTCCTCTGGAATTCCACCATCCAAAGAGCTTTAAGGTCCTCTATTTATTAAGTAAACGAAAATATCTATAACATCTGCCCAAAATTGTAAGGGAAACCTAGCATGCAATCTCATACTCCTTGCACTCTCCATGATTGTCATGTTCATCCTTTATGACACACCATTTTCTTGTGGTGTTCCTGGAATGGTCTTCTCTCTACGAATCCCATGGTATGAATAGTAATCATGAAACTCCTTGCTGCAATATTAACATCCATTTTCTAATCTGAGACACTTCAACCTTTTTCCTATCTCATTCTCAACCAAAGATTTCCATTTCTTAAAAGTATAAAAAACATCAGATTTTTTTCGAATGCAATAAACCCAAGTTTTTTTAGTTGCATAATTAATAAAAGTAACATAATAACAAGAGACACCAAGAAATGATACTTGAGTTGGTCCCCATACATATGTATGCACAATCTCTAACCTTTCACTCTTTTTTTCTTTTCTGACTCTCAGAAATATGACTCTCTTATGTTTTCCATAAACACAATGCTCACAGAAATCCAAATCAATTTGTTTAAGATCTAGCAATAAATTTCTTTTGTGAAGTATCTGCATCCCCTTCTCATTCATGTTTCCAAGCCTATGATTTCAAAGTGTTGTATCCACTCCTGTGGACTATAAAGAGATAGAAGAATCAATATTACCAGTACATAAATACAATGTACCTATCTTCTCTCCTTTTTCTATCACCAGTGATCCTTTCGTGACCTTCCACACCTTATCTATAAATATGGATATGCAACCTTCACTTTTCAGTTGCCCTGTTAAAATTGTATTTTTCCTTAGATATGGAACATGTCTTACCTCTTTCAAAAACCATTGGTTTTCATTCCTTTGCTTTATTTTTACCTTTCCCATTCCAAAAATTTTGCATGGTGCATCATCACCCAAATGAACCTGTCCAAAATCACTTTGAACATAATCTATAAAATGTTTCCTATGGGGTGTGGCATGAAATAAAGCCCCTGAATATACTAACCAAGACTCATAAATATTATCTACATAAAGAATTAAAGAATCTTGTAACACATCACCTGTTACATTTGCTTTCTGATTTTTCTCGTACTGTCCATCTCTTTGTTTCTTTGGAGCTCTATAATCACTCTTTAGATGTCCTTCCTCCCATAATTACAACACTCTATCTTTCCTAGTTTGGATTTAGATCTGCCCTTCCTATAATTCCCGTGGTTCCTTGAACCATTTCCTCATTCCTTTTGTCTTCCCCTGTTCTCCATGTTTAACGCATTACCTGATGTCTCACCTATGTTTTTCCATCGCATCTCCTCACTAAGGATAACACCAACAACATCATCAAATTTTAAAGTGTTTGAACCAGAGACAGAGTTAATTACAACCATGACCAATCTGTTCCATATTTCTAGCAATGAGAAAAAGATTAGAAGAGCCCTGACCTCATCATCAAAGTCCACTTTTACAAAACTTAGTTGATTAGTAACCGTATTAAATTCATTTAAATGATCTACAACAGACCCACCTTCTGACATCTTCATATTAAATAAGCTCTTCATTAGAAATACCTTATTATACACTAAAGGTTTTTCATACAGTTTAGCCAATGTGTCCATCATCTCCTTCATTTTCTTTTCTTTTGAAATATTGAAAGCCACCAACATTGCCAGGCTCTTCGTATCATTCCTAGTTCCTTTCTATCAAGAACCTCCCATTCTTCATCTTCATGGTCATCGACTTCTTTGTTGTTCCACCCAATGGTAGGAATAGATCCTTCTGATGTAAATAATCTTCCATCTTCATCTTCCATAACTAGTAGTTTTGGCTGTTAAATTTTTCGACCCTAAACTTTCCATCTTCTTCCATTGCTCCCACTCAAACCAGGAACCGTCTTTTCCTACTAGTTACCTTTCGCTCCGATATGAGTTGTTATATTAATAGGATCACAAAGCAATAAAATAAGAAAAATGTGGAAATAAAACACAAAATATACACAATACAATAGAGACACAAATATACATGGCTCACCCAGTGTGGGCTACATCCACCAAAGAAATTTCCAAGTCCTTCCTTTATTATAATCCAGCAAATGAAGGGATACAAACTACAACACACCTGTTATAAATTACTCTTGTTTCTCTCATATTCTCCACTCTCATAATACAATACTCACAATGATCCATAGCCGCAATACATTTCCCTCATAAACTAGGGTTTCATTCTAGGGAAAAAAAACCTAACATAACTTCTACCGTCAGATCTACGACCTTATAATGAACA
The DNA here is from genome assembly GCA_000966675.3 of Picea glauca. Taxonomy (NCBI): domain Eukaryota; kingdom Viridiplantae; phylum Streptophyta; class Pinopsida; order Pinales; family Pinaceae; genus Picea; species Picea glauca. The sequence goes on along the minus strand of JZKD02S1674506.1, from coordinate 351,438 downwards.
ACAAATATTTACTATGAAATTACAATATACATTTACAAGGAAATTTTTCCTTCGGGGGCTTTGCCCCCAAACCCTCGTTGGGGGTCTTCTTGCCCACAGACCCTGTAGGGGAAGCAAGCCCCCCCTACAACCCCCCCATGTGGAGGGGTGTACAATATTCATGGGGTATAAACATGGCTGAAAACAAAGACTTATGAATCAGGAAGATAATCATGCTCCACAACCAACAAATAGATGAGTTATGAATGGCATTTAATTCCACCATGGAAACCCCCATACCTCTTAACATTGTCACACCCACATTTGTAGAATTAACAAGGTATTACAAGATTTTCTCCCTATGACCTTGGTTCATGTCATAGCAGAGTGATACAATATGTAAAATACAAAACCTACCCTCACACACAACAATGCTATAATAAAATAACTACTTCGAGGAGAGAAAGAGAGAAGGAGAGAAGGAGAGACTTCACACCTTGTATCCTACGTCTGATGTCGATCCTCACTTTCCACCTTTGATTTTTCTCCTGATCTCCACTCATATCAACCTGCAAAAGAAGACCAAGTCTATGCTACAACAAGGTAGTTATCAATTCAAAGTATACATATAATGTGCAAAAATTCAAGTGTATGAAGCAAACTTAAATATATCAACAAATTGAATCAATTTACACATGTATGGAGGGAAAGAGAACTCTTTTATTGAAAACAGTGAAAGTGGGTAGTTACAACTTGACTCTAATCACCAACACTGTCTCAAATCCAACCACACAAGTTCCTCCAGTGGTCCTTCAAGCATCAACTCATCACGGTGGCTCTTCCTTGGATTATTCAGAAGGGATAGGAACACACCCTACAACCACATATGTGAGAGGAATGAATATTGGAAAAAAAGTTCCATATTAGGGGGATGCTACTCAGAGGATCAAGGAAAATAGGGGGCTTGAAAATTCATCAGCATAATATTGCACCTAGGTTGTCCTCCTCATCCACGCCCTCAAAGGTAATTTTATACCATACTCAAGGGGCTGAGGTGGTTGTATTCCATTGTGTACAGGACAAGGGAAGTTTGGGAATGAGCCCAATCACAAACTCCACTTGCAAATGTGGAATATTTTATTTTTTTAGGGCATCCATGGGTTGCAAACTAGAAAGGCACGGACATTCGCAGTTTTCACACGGGTGACCCACAGATGCCAACAAAAATACATTTTTTTAGATGAGGTTGATGAAGGAGGATGGGATTTTAGTTTGCAAGCTAGGGAAAAGGGATACGCCATCTCACAAATGCAATTGATGTGGAAATTTGTAGTATAACAAATGCCCCCTAATGTGTGAGGTGAGAAGGGAAATTGATGGTCGAAATACATTATAACTCTGAGAGGCAAGGATGCATTGAAGTATATCCGATGAAAGTTCCTGAAAAACTAAGCCAAGAAAATGAATCATCATCAAAGATCATGTAAGAGTATTCTCTTCCCAAGTCAGGCATACCCATGCTCAAGAGTGATGTAAGCATGGATGCCAAATCAAGTACATTGGGGATCCATAACATATATGAAAGTATGAATAATGTCTATGGACATGAATAATACATAGTGGATCCATGTGATATATATAAAGTAGCAATCATGCCCATGATGAATACACAATGGATCCATGCAAAAAGTAGATCATAGCCTTGAATGGATACACAGTGGAGCTATGTCTCAAAATAAAAATCAGAGGATATATAGAACCAATGGAGTGAACAAGATGATTCTCTACAAGTAACAATGTCTGAGGGGGTGGTACAATATGTTAGGTAGGAGCACAAAAGATGTGATGCTCGTACTTCACCCAAAGTTCTCAAAATGATCCATTGAGGTACCAGTCTAAACCATGTGAATATATGTGTTGGGGTTGAACATAGTGAGACACCATTTGATTACCGATCATTGATGTATATCGTTAACAAAAGCGAGACGATCCACCGATGATGATAATGGGTGTCAAGATACTATGGTACAATGAAACAAGTGTGAATAAATGAGTTGGTATCGAACACATGGTAGAATATATCAAGAAGGGGATATTGATGTAATCCCACTGTCATTAGCAAGGGAACCTACCACTGATGACTACAAGTACCAAGGTAACAAACATGACTCTAGATATTTGTCCCAGATAAATATGTGTTGAATTCGATAAGAATATATCCACTGGAAGGAAGGTATTAATGCATCCTCCATCATCCAACATGAGGGGTAGTAGAAGGCCAAAGATTTCGAAGGACTCGAATGTAAAGATGGTAAGAACCACACCGAGGTACAACTTCATCATGCACCATATGGAATAGCGCATGACATAGACACCAATGGGTTCAAATGGAAACCAAGGTATCACACGAATCCTTATGTGTGATAATTGTTGTTGACATCAAACAAAAGAGAAATCGCTTAGTCAATGACCAATGATGGTTTGTCATCTATCGAGTGCAAGGTCACCTATCAATGTTGGAAATAGGCCTAGGTTGCAACTATAGGTCATACTATTAAAGAAATGTGTCAGATTCGATGAGAGCAGACCCTTCGTCAATAAGTCAATGGGGACCTTCTATACTAGCATGAGTGAGATACAAAGATACCCGTGATGATGAGATGTACTTGAATGACACAAGAATTCCAACTTGAAAGGTCATATACTTTCTATAGAATGGCTGACTCATGTTGAAACGTCCCTTGAACAAAAGAACAACACATTATGTGACTAACGCAACATGGATTATAAACTGGGATACATTTGTGATACATGAGGCATCAACAAAGGCTCCATATGGTTGGAAGAATAACCAGCTGGAGGAGATTATGCTCAAAAATGAGAAAAAGTCTCCTAAAGCCATACTAAACCCAAAATATTGAGATACTAACTCAAATATTGTGCTTTGTTCAAGGGCAAAAATATTGCTTCCAACAAAAGAGATAGATGCTTTCCCTCCTTTTTATTTTTTTTTGTTTTTTTGTCTTTTTCATATTATTAAAGTCTGAAAAAGAAAAAAAGAATGTTATATTATAGTGGAGGAAATGAGTGTCATGGGAAATAAAAATAGTTCCAAAGCACAAGGAACATACCTATTCTCAATGCAAGGAAGCATGTGCAAGATAAGGAAACTCAGGGAATGTCTCCTCCAGGGATAAAGGTGTGGAGTCTCAAAGGCATAAATTGCAAGGCTATCAACTGGTAGGAATGCATAAACAAATGGTTCAACAATAGAAATTTGAAGCTGACATTAGGCCTAAAAGCGTGAGTGGTTAATATGCAATGCAATTACAAATCAACAAAAGTTTTGAAGCCTTGTTGGTGAATTATCCAAAAAGAGATTGAGAGGAAGTCATAAGGCATCAACAAAAAGACAGGGCAGGACTACATAGGGCTTCTGAGCCTATGGAAAATATTGCACCACGGGTGTCAAAAGGCTAATGAGGTACTAACTAGGACACCCATTAAGAGGTAAGCTCTATCATCCATAAGCGACACCTTTAAGTAGCTTGAGAGATGTAGTGTTGCTAACGAATAGGTTTGACCCTATGAAAGATATGTGGTCGATACAGATAGATGCATTGTGCAGGAGGAAATGGAACCTACTCTATGTTGGGTATGTGTTATACTCTTTGACTGTATGCGGCAAGCGCACAAGGGGGTGGATCCCCCCCAGAAAAAAAAAAAATTGCCTCGGGAAACGTGACACCTACCTCAGGAAACGTCTCATGTATTTAGGTGGTTTTTTCGCCACATGGTTTTTGCCGATGGTTTTCTATTTCCAGTTAAGGAATTAGGGTTTTGTACTAATCCAAGTCATTGGGTTAGGGTTTTGGATGCCACTGTCTCCTATATGTATATTGTATTGTAAACAATGTAACACAATGAATGAATATAATATATGTTGGTTTTCCCGGTTTGGGTTTCCAGGGGGAAAATCTCTATGTAATGTTTGTATTTTCCATTGTATATTTTCTATTCTTTTCTGAATATCTGTTTACAGTAGACATTGTACAAGGTGAGTATTTACACTCTATATGCTAGTAAAGAAAACAATACTTTTTGAAGAGTAAAAACAAATGGCAACATAATTGGCATACATGAGAGAGTCATGTGGTAATGGAAAGAAAAATATTGAGAAGAAGATATGAGGATTCAACATGAAGTCATGGTGGGACTAAACAAGACTCCTAAGCCTAACATAAAACTTACAGCATGAGTGCCAGAATACAAAGCAGTTATAAACTAGTATGCTCATGGAAGGTAGGCTCTACCATCAACAAAATGAGATTTTGAGCAGAGGGATGGGTTCATGTCACCATTTAATGACATTGACCCTAAGGAAAAGTGGAGATCACAATTGTTAATGAAAAAAGTGCAAGGTGTGTAATCCCTATTCCAAAATGCTAGTTATACAAAAACATTACCTGCCCAAAGTCTTGAAAAAGACTCGGTCAACTGAAAAGGACCAAAATATACCCAAAGTATAGTCGTACCACCTGAAAAGGAAACCATGAAACTACAACACTTCATTGATATTAGTTCAACTGAGGAAAAATGATAAAACTATGGAAAAGTGGGTTTTAGAAGTACATAAATAATAATAATTTACCAATCACCATACCATTTTCACCATTTTACCCAAAATTGCCAAAAATTGACCAAAACCCTCTTGCCTTGGATAAGAGATTACAAAATCTTGGAGCAATGAAAACATGTGTCGCCTAGACCAAGTAAGTTATTTTAATATTTCTTTCAATTTCATCCATTCATTTTTTAAGTTTTCTTGAGAAATTGAGTGGCATCCCCCTCCCTTCTTCTCACAAACTTTGTGTATATGAGGTTCACATTGAGGTGAATTACAAATATCCACGAGTTGAGAAAAGGAAACTCATGGATGTATGCAACTATATAAACTATGGCCCACGGATAGATAGGAATGAAATGAAAAAATTAAAAGATTAATCCCTTTTTTCCCTTGAATTTTCTAGGATGTTTGTCTAATGGAGAGAGAGTGAGCATGAGGAAGTTGACAATGTCATGGTTGATGATGTGGATGCCACAAATGATCTTCGCAAATGCATAATGTATAATTTTTTCCTAACAAGTGACATGAAGGCACAAAGGAGGTTTCTCAATCTCTTTATAGATTATTGAAACCAAGATGTAGAGGCTTTCATTCATGATGGTCGATCATTGACCATCACTGTAGACGCAATTTAATTCATTACTAGCCTATCTCAGCGAGAATAAATGGTTAACCTCAAAAATCGTGGAGGAGGTGGCATGACTATTGATTAGTATATAGCCGCATATTGTGAAGATGGGAACAAGGAATCAGGGACTTGAATACTAATAAAGAACGTTGTGAACTTGAGTCTCAAATTGATTCTCTAAATGATAACACGTATCGCAGGATCAACATCATTGCATCTAGATTCACCGTCTAAGATGAAATATAGTATTGAATGCTTGAGGCCCACAGTTTTTTATTGGAGCACCATGATTCTCACCTGCATGAATACTCAATTAACAGATTGTAAATTATGGAAGAGAAACAATTTTGGGTTTGGAAGTGTCCTTTTTTATTGCTTTTTTGAGAGAGTACCGAGTATTATCCCGAGAACGTTTGTCAAAGAACACTAATGACCATGGCCAACCTTGATATGATGGACCAAATTATTGGAACACCTAGGAGGGGGAATAATGTTCAATCCCTTTGATGATGACTTCTTCAATTGGTGGGCTCTTTGGATACCTATTGTTGTAACAGATATCACAAATTGACTGCGCTTCCCAAGGTACAAATTGGTTCTCATTCATTTACCTTTGATCATGGTAACACTGGGTCTCCTTCATCAGCCATTCTTGAAGAATGTGTTGCTCCACTTGTTGATGGTTTTTCCCATGGCTACAAGGCTACGGTTCTTGCATATGGACAGACTAGTTCAGGCATGAGAGAATAAGGCAGAAGCAAAGAAGTTAAGCGGTATGCATGGTACTTTCTTTGGAGCTCCATATTTAGTGTGCATGTGTTCCTTCTTTCCATGGTTTTTATGTATATTCCTAGAGTTAAAGACGGATTGGATGCAAAGTTAGTAAATATGCTAACAACCGGGGAGCTCTTGAGGTGGATTTTATGTACACCTACACAATTCATAGTTGGATGGCAATTTTATGTTGGTTCTTATAAATCCCTGAGACATGGATCGGCTAATATAGATGTTTTGGTAGCCCTTGAGACAAATGCAGCTTATTTTTATTCATTCTATTCACTGGTTAGAGCTGTGACTTCAAAGACTTTTAAAGGTACAGACTTCTTTGAGACAAGTACCATGCTAATCTCCTTCATTCTTCTAGGGAAGTTGCTAAAAGTTTTAGCCAAAGGAAAGACTTCATAAGCCATTGCAAAGCTGATGGAATTAGTTCCAGACGCAACAACTTTGCTCATATTGGATGATGATAAACACATTGGTGCAGTGGCATTATTTTCAGATGAAAATAATTTTAAGTACCAAAATATATTGAGGGAGTTTCGGGATTTTCTCAGTGATTGTAAGGATGTTCTGGATGAAGCAACAACTGTCAAAATGTTAGGCATCTATGGAAGGTTGGATGAAATTGTATTTTTGTTAGTCTTAAGGAGCACAATGAAACTGTTATCCATCATTACATTTAGCAAGGAGAGGTGAGGAAGGCTTTGGAACTATTGCAGAAACCAAATGTTTCTCCTGAATTGCAGTATGAGTTTGCACCAGATTTGATTATGCTAGATCCTTATGAGACTGTTGAGGCATGGATGGTTGAAAATAATTTGAACCCAATGAGATTGATTCCTGCGTTGATGCTTTACTCTAGTAAACCGCGTACAAAGGATGAGACACATGAGGCTATCAAGTATTTGGAATTCTATGTCCAGTGGCTGCAAAATGAAGATCCTGCTGTACATAATTTACTACTGTCACTAGAGCATGCTAGATGGGTTTACTAAGTTCAAAAATCATTTCAATTGCTTCTCTAGATAGCCTGTATCTTTTAATGCAAGCAATGACACTTCAGACAATGAAGAAGCGTGCACACTATGGGAATCAAAACACTCATTCTATCTGCATTGGAAATAAAAAAATTGAAAAGAGAAACCATTTGGAAGAAGTTCTCATCATGTCTCTAACCAGATTATTCAACTCCTAGTTTTTCTAAAGATGTCGTTGATACTCTTCAATTCAGTGAAGGCACGTCACATTTGGCACCAATATCAAGGAACAAATATCTTGAGGAATTTTCTTTGTAGGATAAAAAGGCCCGCGATGTGGAAATATGTTGGTTGAATCAGAATCCACTTGAAGTAATTATGGACAACGAAAAGGATGTATCTGGCTTCATATTGTAGAGATCTTTCACATATTGAAAGAAAGATTATTATGGCAACTGATCGAAGGGCTTAGAAGCGGAAGTCATAGTGAGACAGTTGGCGGGACACTACGTGACAAAGGTGCATTCATGAAAATTATCTTTTCATGTCGCACCTACCGGCAAACCTGCGAAAATAATTGCATTTGTGCGCATTCAATATGGAAACAGCAAGAGTTAGGGGCAATGTTTCAGCTGCTAAATTGGCGTTGATATGACTTCTTTGGTGGCATGATACATAATAAGGTTATTTAGCATCCCATGGCACAATTTTTAGCATCGGCATAACTAAGCAAACGATGGTTTTAAATGGTCCATTGAGCCACGGATTGCAGATTCAGAGATAGAAAGCACTCTGTGACTTTTGTTGATTCTCAGACAGTTGTCTCAGATAACGCTGCTCCTTCAAACTGACAATTCAGCCAGACTTTTGGGGGAGATCGTTGGTAGCGTTACCATTGGTAATGATGACTGAGACGTTACCATTTAGGCTAAGAAGAGGGGAAATAACTGTTTCAGAGACAATCAACAGGCTCCACGACGCACCGAGCTCTCAATCTATAGAAGACTCATGCCTTCAACTCAACCTCCCAGTGACAGAAATTAATTCAACATTTATGAAGGCTCCACGGACCAGCCTGGTAAGGCAGTCCGCTTTAACTGGTCGGCAAATTCGATCTTGAAAGACTGGTTCTCTCCCTGTCTAAGTGACATCGATGAGATTATGAAGATGGCACCCAGCAATCATCACCTTATCTTCATTTCATATTTAAAGGACAAAAGTCGGACGGCTTCCCATTCATGGATAATGAAAAACGTACAACGGTTTTATTCAAGGAAAAGATGAGCTCGAATGCGTATTTCGAATGCCATTCTTCTCCTCAGTTTTGTCCTCCTCTCCTTGGAACCTCAGCTCTTTGCATAGCTTTGGAAAAGCTCGGAGCCTTCACTCTAGCTCTGTTTACCATTATCTGTTGCCACCAGTCCCTAGACAGAAGCATGGCAAAGGCTAGGCCAAGCATCCGGTAGAGGGAGTAGACATCGTGATCGTCCTCCAATTTCCAAGGTGCACCAGAAAGCGGTTTCAACCACTGAAAATTATTATACCCATGCAACACAAAAGGCTCAGGTGGCGATGGAAGACCTGGAAGGAGAGGTCCGTCATAACAGAATTAGAACTCCCGATGTTGAAGAGGATGTCAATTTAATGCCCTAGATCCTAGACATTGGCTCCACAAGGACGAGAAAAATGAAATACCTTGATGCCGATTTTATGCCCTAGATTCCGGCCAAGGATCTGCCGACTCTCATTCAGGACAGGTCTGATGATGCCTTGCACTAGTTCGTGTAGCATTGCTCGTGCCTGCCCAAAACTACTGGGATTTTGGTAAACACCTTAGAGGAGCTGGAGATTGAACTGATTAAAGCACTGTGGACAGGAAAGATTAATCCCACTGATGCTGATCAAATCCCCTATTTTTATTCTGTTGGGCCACTCATATCATCATCGCCCATTGAATACGAAGCAGATTGACTCAAGTGGTTGGAAAACCAAGCCCCTTCTTCAGTTCTATTCATTTCCTTCGGAAGTGGAGCCAACACAGATTACAGAACTCGCTCTGGGACTGGAAGCGAGCGGGCATCGGTTCCTGTGGGTGCAAACGCAGGCATAATTGTCGGTCTCATCAATGAGTTCAGTACACCATGGGTGGTTCTCACTATGGGTTTGGCAATGAACCTCATGGGATATCTCATGATTTGGCTATCTGTCACGGGTAGAGTTACCAAGCCTACATGGTGGCAGATGTACATGTATCAATACATCTAGAGTGGAGCGCTTCCGGGACTTTTTGGATTTATTCTCTTGTTGTTGCTTTTACTGTTGTATTTGTTGCACTATGGGTGCCTGAAACTAAAGGGAGAACCCTCGAGGAAATAAAATCACTATTTCAATAAACTTGACCAGATTATATTACTGCAGTGAAGGCACCTTGCTAGATTGTTAACAGAAAGTTGGTGGATTCCGATATCAAAAAGAAAAACCGCAGCTTCCAAGTTCCAAAGAAGGAATGACGAGTGGTCAAACGACTAGTAATGGTTCCAGGAGCTGGCAGATGCGCCTGGCAGTTGCAGAATGCCATGAAGACGAACCATTTCAGATTCCTGGAACACAAAGAGTTTTATTTTTCTTTTAAAAGACTGATGTATGTAAAGGCAAAAAAGGGGGTGCGCATGAGCGCAGCACTGGGGGGAAAACCTCTGTGAAGAGGGTTCCCATTGTAATGTTGAGTTAATTTGTAAGCCATTAATGGAGTAATAAAGATGATTATTTATTTGCGACTGTGAGATTCATCACGGTCGATTTCTTTCAGCGTGTTTTCTTCTCCTTCAGCTGTGTTAAATCTGTTTGGAATTTATTTGATATGCTCCTTACTCACAGTTGATGTGTTATTATTTCTTTATGTCTTCCTTAATCCATCACGACTGCATTACATTTTGTTTTCTTCTAACCGATGTGCTTCGTTATACTTTAGTACGACCACTACTATAACAAAAGGATTTGGGTTTTCTGTAATTGTTTATTGTCTTTCCTCTGCACCAGCTATCAGTGATGTAAGACCAATCTGCATTTTCAGAATTCTGCATGTATCTTTTGCTACGTCAGCCTTTCCTTTTTCTTTCCGCTACCGCATCATGATTTATCAAAGCGCTGAAATATAGACTTACTTTGTCTCACTTTCCGCAAGTTAAATGATCTCTGCTATTGTTTCCTTTCTTCGATTTTCATTTGACTCCATGCCCAATGGTCCATTTCCCTGGTTTAACCCCCAAACTCGAAAAATCCAAGACCATATTTTACCCATAAATCTGCCCACCTTTTTCACGTTTACTTCAATTTATTTTGTGACATTTTCCGAGAGATCCCTCTCAGGTTGGAAGAGGGCAGCTTCTAATCCAAAGTGGTTCGAGGTTGCCTCGGGATTGATTTGCTGCAACCCATTTTAGTTTCGAGTGTCAACACCTACCATTGATGATTATCCATACACTGGGATAGACTTTTCCCAGGATCCAAATATGATTTTTCCTCCTAGCATAACACTTGGAAATATAGGTCATCTTTATCTTTTGTATTATTTAATTTTTTAAAAAAATTATTTGATTTAACTTATTAAAAGGAAAAAATAACCTGTCTTTTTGGTAAGATCCATATTACTAAAATGTGTCACTTGGATGTGCAAATAGAGCACTAGTGAGACTAGATGAATTTCCACGACACCGACGTCAGAGACAAGGAAAAGCAGAATCTAGTGATGATGTAGCGAGGACAATGTGAAGCATGGGAAGGAACATGGAGGGCCTCACATGCTCCGTCCCTATGGCCATCATAGATGATATACTAGTATGGATGTAATGGCATGTTTTTGGTGTACCCTAGACATGGGTCCACCTTTTTTGGCATTTAATAAATGTAGTAGTTTGTTATGATAGGGCTCATCGGCCTTAGGATTTTAATCTATATACATATAGATTAATATATACATATATATTTTTGTGTGTTATTTTAATCTACTTGTAAATAATGAATATTTACATGTGTCAAGGTTGTTGCTTGTGTTTAATGATGAAAAAAATTCTAATATAGAATATAGTTAGCATATGCATTAGTTACTAGATTATACTTCATAGGCACATGTATATATGTAATGAAATCAAAAGATCGTTCCAAGAGACATACTCTAAAAAAGCGATTTAACAAGAACGAATCATAGATATAGTATAAGCCATTCAATTGCGGCACAACTGAGATTCTAAATAGACATGGAGGGATCAAATGTGATATGACAAAGCATCTCATAAAATTTTGATATCAGCATTGTAATCGACTGTATTATTCGTATTTACCCCAAGAGAAACACCCCCAACGGACACTAGTTGGTTAGTGGGTGAGTAAATCACCCAAGCAGTGGAAGCAAGGTTCTGTGTGTGGTGACTAGCTTCCTCTATGAATTCGACATAAATTGATGAATCCCTTGGCATTTTCCACACAACAGAAGCACAACCATTAACAATGTAGACAAAGAAAAAGAAACCTATAGAAACTATATGCATAATTAAACAATAATTACAAGAGAACTAGTACTCGAGTCGTGAGGCTCAAGCATAGTATTGTTTTAGGAGGAGCCCATTTCTAGGCTCAAGCAACTCATTTCCTTTGTAATCAGCTAATTTGTGAGCCCATTTTTCCAATACATGCCTTACAATATATGGACTACACCATAGGGGGTTGAATTTTCCCGCTCCTAAGGCATCCTTATCCTAGTTGTAGACCAAAACAAGGTTGCCTTTAGAGAACACCCTAGGACTAACAAACTTTTCATATTGGGACTTGACCCATTTCTTATGTGCTTCATTTTCTAAGTCGGAATATAGACATTTTTCATCGAGATGTTCCAAGTAAACAAGGCGCTCTACCCCATTCAGTGAAGAGATTTCACATTCAATTGGAAAAAATAATTCTACCCCATGAACAAGTTGAAAATTCGAGAAACCTATTGCAGTTTTGATAGAGGTTTGGTAGGCCTACAATGTTGCATATAATTTTAAATTCCAATTTGATCTAGTTGAGTTGATAGTTCTCCTTAAAATAGTTTTCAATAATTTTTTAATGGCCTTGACCTGACCATTAGCCTAAGGATAGTAAGGAGATGAATGATCCTACTTGAAACCCAGTTTTGATGCTAGTTCGAACATCATGCGGTTCTATAAGTGATTTCCATGGTCAGTGACAATCTCTTTCAGAAACCCTAACCTAGCTATGACTTGATTGAAAATGAAAAGTGTTGTATTTTCCCCATCACTAGAGAATGTTAGAATGGCTTATGCCCACTTCATAAAGTAGTCATCTTCCATTATGATGTATCGATGCTCCCTAGATGAAACTAGGTGGAATGTCATGAATTCTACCCCCCACTTCATGAAGGGGCCAACAATAATAACAAGAAACATGAGAGCAGGTTGTGCACGCATATTTTTAGTAAATATTTGACAGGGATGACACTTCTTGACCACTTTGATGCAATATTTAAAGATTGTATGACAGAAATAATCCACGTGCAAAATCTTCCAGGATGTTTCCAAACCTGATAACTGACCACCACATGCTATGTTATGGAATTTATTCAAAACTAATTCCACTTCCTCATGAGTTAGGAAAATATGGAGAATGGAGTCCACCCCTCATCGATACAAATTGTTGATGATAATGAGGTAATTCTTAGCTAGGTGGTAGACCTGTCATCGCTCATATCTCAAGAAATGTGGAGGGAACTTCAGAGTTTGGAGATATGTAATGATATCCCCATACTAAGGATCAGATGAAGAGATGAGGAATATATTCTCATCTAGAAACGATTCAATAACTTCGCTATCATCATTCTGTACTTGAAACTTCAACATAAGTTCAGAAAATACCGACAACTTCTTGGACTTGCCAGAAGCAAAATCCAAATAGAAATCCTGAAGAAAAACAATCCACTTGTTGTATTTCCCACCAATGATTCACCGAGTGAAAACATACCAAAAAGGATTAATGTCGATGATGACGGTCCTCTTGCGTAATAGAATATAGTGCTGGAGACACTGAACAACATGGAATGTTGTTAAGGTTAGTTTTTCAATGTGAGAATACTTTAGTTTAGGACCTAACAAGGCCTAAATAAAGTAATATATGCCATGTTCCTAGAGCTCATTGTTGGCACAGGGGAAAACCCATGGTTCAATGCTACAACAACACACCAATAAAGCCCTAACTACCGGCCCTTTCGGCAACACCTGCGAAGCAGATGAAGTCTCACCTGAGGTAGAGGCAGGGGTGGTTGCAAGACTCAGGTGTCTACAACCTTAGCTAGGACATAGATCTGTGGCTGTACTACTTAATAAATCACTTATCCATCAGTTCCTCAATATACAATCAATAATCACTTCGCTAATAAAATAGGGCTTTGCAACATTCACACTGATATAATGTACTTAAGCACTTAGCATCAATAGATAGGTAGATCTAGTGGATCAAGAACTAAGTACATTCATATGGATCAGATCTAAAATTATCACATGTCATTATCACTAAGCACAAATAGATCTATCTAATCATCTTAATGAACTTAGCAAAAGAAGATATATACACACCCAGACAAGCACAAAGCAAGACAACACAATGTTTACGTGATTCACCCCCACCCCGGGGCTACGTCCACCAACTCTTCTTCTTTATTATCTTCAGTCAATCAGTTACAAGCACAGAACCATCAAAACCCTTACTCTGCACAAGACAAAAGATCTTCACAACTCGCTAGATCATTCTTCCTTGTGTTACATCACAAAGCCCTCCACAATCTGCTAAAAGGATCTGCACTTAGATCTGCAAGTCTCTTACATTCATGCACAAAGAACTTATAGACTCTACTCACACTTAGCATACATTCACATCACATAGATGCACTATTCAACTACTTCTTACATTTCCTAGCCTTCTATTTATACTTACAAAATAGGCCTAAACATGTGTAAACCCATGGGTTGACATCCCAATCCTTTTACATAATCCCCAAAACCCAAAAAGGTCCCAAAAGTTGGTCGATATCCCTTGATCTCCGCTTCATATTGTGCTCCTCCTTCGACAAGCTGTCGAAGTCCCAAAATAGGTCAATATGACCAAGAATATCCCAAAACTTGTTCAAGGGCTAACAGGCCCCCAACACTCACCTATGACTCATCTCGAGTCACTCGGATCTGACTAGTTCTTCTTCGAAGGCCTCACACTTGTCTTGATATGCTTTGACCTACTGCTGTGCAACGACCTCTTGCTCGGTGAACTCCTGGATCACTGCTTCATTCGCAGGCCCTTCTAGGCACTGTTCTGTTGTGATGACAACCTATTCTAGCTCTGCTCCTTGGCTTTCAACCTCTATGAATAATTGTCATGCCTTATCTTGCACTGGTTGAAGTCATTGAGTAACTTCCATCACTCTGATTTGAATCGTATGGATCTACTGCCGGGCGGTGCATTGCTCTTGAGACCGCTTCATTCTTTCCATGACCAACAAGGCCTTCAGATGCACCTGTAGTGTTTCTACATGTTGCTTTGATTCCTTGAGTTGCAACTCTAATGCCTGTAACTCTGGATTCTTGATGAGGTTCTCATATGTTTGGGCGCTATGGTTACTCAGTTGCTTGCACTCCAAGGAAAAATATTTTAGTCTTTCAATTGCACTGTGGGAAGTTGCTTCCCTTTGGTCTCTTACATCTTGAGGGGTCTTGGGCACAGTGTGAAGCTCCAAGTCTGCTATGCACTGCTGGAGCTACTGGATTACTTCTTCAAGTTGTGCCACCTGTTGTGGAACTCACTCTTCAGTCTTTACTTCTACGACTATCACAGAGCAAAGTGCTCTGTGAACCATTTCCTTTACTTTGAGTTTCTTTGTGAGCAATTGTGCCTTTCTTTGTTGCAGTTGTGATTTTTCTTCATCCCACTTCACTTAGAGAGAAATCTTTTCTCGTTCTCTAGCATTGTGTTCTTCTACAGGGTCTCCCTATACTTGTGCCAAAGCCTGGGTAGCTTGCGCTATTTCTTCCTGAGCTCGTCGAAGGCGAGCTTCGACTGTATCAGCGATGTGGTGGAGTTGAGCTGGCTCATCTCCTAGTTCTGATGTTCTTGCTGATAGAGGCGCAGTGGATACTGTGTGGCTGGATTGTAGTGCCTACTGTACTCCTTGGAGCTTGTCCTTAATTCGATGGAACACCTCCTCCTACTTAGCTTCTTGCTTCTCTGCTATCTCCAGCGAAGCATCATTCAGGGCTGCTATGATGAAATCCAAGTCATCGTAGGTGAGGATGGTCTACATTTTGGTCATGGTTGATTTCACTTTCTTCTAGGAGGAAGGTTTTAGCAGGGAAACCTTCCTTTTCTTCGAGGGATCCTCCTCGTATCTAGGCGGTGTAACTTCACCTTTCTTCTGTTCAACTTCTGTGCCATATATCTCTCCACCATCTCCTCCTTTCTTTGTTGATATGGCATCAGTCTTCATGGATGCGCTAACTAAATCATGGACCTCTTCGATCTTCTTTATCTTGCTAGGTCCGGGTGTATCCGACGCAGTTTCTGAACTATCTAAATCTGATATCTCCGCAGGGTCTACTGGAATGAGGAGGTTTGTCGACCATTCCTTGGTGATTTCTTCGAAGTCCTCCTCTTCTAGATTGTAGTAAGATTGAAGTTGTTTCTTCTGCTCATCAGCGCAAGTTGTAATATAAATGAAATGGCGCTCAACACTAAATTTCATTAAAGGAAACCTGTGGAGATTATTTTGTGTGATGTGAGGCTCAGACTGGATAGAAAACTTAGTTGATTATAATATGTGTGGAATACAACATTTGACTGCCATTTCTTGTTCATGTCACTGGAATACCACAGTTTACTGAACTTCGCAGCTAGAGGTTCAAAGGGCTCGATGTCTGGGAAGGTCACACATTTCAGCATCTCCCATGCGATGAAAGCAATCAGGATTAGAAGCCAACTAAGGTGGAACTCATATCCTTGATCTTGCACTTCCCTGCAGTCCAGTTCCAACTGGTTCATGAGGTACTTCACCCAATTCATTTGTAGGCCCTCCGTACACTTTCCTGCGAGGTCGACTACAAAACCAATCACTTGGGTGGGTTGGTTCTTGTGGACTAACATTTCTACAATCAATTGACAGGCTAGGTGCACTGCGTCGCTCTCGATAGAAGATACCTTGTAGCCTTGCATTCCCTTCTCAACATCGTCATATGTGTCATTGATCCTTTGTGTGAGAGTGTGATCCATTGTTTTTCTGGGGTAAAAATCATGTGGGTTAGGTCCTTGCATACTCAACTCTTTGATCTGATTGATTAATGTTGGATCCACTCTTATACGGCGATTTAACCACAAGTATTTTCCATGGTAATAGGACAGCAACAAATTGACGCATGCATTCACTTCTTAGTGCCTTCCAAAGTGAGGAATATTCATGACGTTGAGCAGTGTGGACTACGCAAGGTTATGGGTCCATGACTGAGGAACGAACTTTGAATTATTTCCTTTTGTCCTGGTCAGGTACTTATGTGGGGCGGGCATGTTGTAGACCTTCCAGTCGCCGAGGTTGAAGTCGCTAAACTTCGACGCTATTATCTTTTCTTGATCTACATGAACTACATGTATCCCCTTCGGGAGGTACGCAGTGACCAATTCGTACTCAAAGTGTATGGGCACACTGTCTCGATTTATTGCACCGCTCAGAGGTGTTAGATAGGTGGGTAAAATGCTCGGAATCAACTTAGCATTCGCGAGATCATCTCTATGCTTGGTTCACTTCTCATCTACTAGCCATGATGGTCCGGCTCGAGCAGTGGACGGAGAGGCCGGAAGTCCTCCCGTCAATGACGCTTGTAGACCGGTAGAAAATCTTCTCTCCAACATGACTCTTCCAGTCATCAAGTCGAAGAGTACTTCCGTTACTGATTCTTCAACTATAGTGAGCTCATCGGACATACATGCTCGGGATTAATATCGGGTTCAAATATAACTCATATATTGCACTAGAGTAAACAGTAAGATGGCAATGATCTTTGTATACAATTCACTTGGTATGCGGGCTCAAATTATTGATTAGAAAAGTGTTCTTCGTGCATGGCGCGATGGGATAAATAGGAAACTCGGTAATGGTTCACTTGTAATGGGTATGAAGCCTTATTAACTCTTGTTTTATCCATTATGGCATGGTCCAATGGTCTTGTGTCGAGCTATAAACACTTTTTGACCCATTTGGAGTGGCAGTCGAACAGATATATTGGTCCCAATGGCTATATTGCCTCACCATGGTGAAGTGTCATGTGTCGCTATTATGATATCCTGGTGAAGTTCCCATTCTGCAAATTTTCCATCTGCAAAGTTCCCTCTAGAACCTTCTATAAATTTTCAAACTTAGCTCTCTTCTTACTTAGCTTTCTAGCCTTCCTCCCAGTGAGATTTGTTTCGGTAGTCATTTTTCCATTCTGATTCTTATCTTCTTTGGTCATAGTCACTTCGCGTTGTTGAGATTCCTTCCTAGGATTCGGAATTAACACCTCTTCTTTATCCGAGATAGGTACTTCAGTATTTTTCGAGTCTTCTATTGTTCTTGCAGCTTCGACATCTGGGTCTCTAGTGTTAAGTATCTTCAACCTATTCTCCTATTCTTCAATCAATTATGTGATCCTTCTAGTCATGAAATATTTTAACTCTTGTCTCTTCTGCTCCAAAAATTCTTCTTCTTCTTTTCGTCTGGCTTGATTTCTTTCAATCCAAGGTTTCCCTAGTAACATGGTAAATAGGGTGTGGTCCTCAATAAATTGAATAATCTCAAAATCTTCTTCTATCGAAGTTCAATTGGCATTCATAGATATCCGAGTGAGATTTCCACATAGGTTTACCAGTTTTCCTTTGAATACCCCTATTCCTTCTAATGAAGGAATCATAGCAGGCCTTCCTATAGCTTCCCAAGTTCTCTCTGTCATGATATTCACCTGTGTTTCCTCATCTAGAACACARTCAATGTCGAAGTCTCCTATTCTTGCTTCAAGGCATTCCTTGTCTTTAAAGATCTCTGATAATCTAACATGTCARTGGTCATTCAAGGTGTCTTTCATCTATAGAAATAYCTTCTCTGATTCTTTCTGGGGTTCTGCTATAGCCTTAGTTTCTGGATCTGCCTTAGGTTTTTCTTGTCTTATGTTCATACTTTCAAGCTTAGCAATCAATCTAGGGCAATCCAACACTCCATGGTTCATAGCTTTGCAACAAAGACAACCAGGTCTTCTCCCAAGGCATGCCTTAGCAAGATGTCCTAGTTTTTTGTAGCTGTAACAAAGGGTTAATCCTCTCTTTCTTTTAAATAATCTCCAACTTCTCCTATACTGCGCACTAGGATCATGGTAGCTATCCTGCAAAAAATTCTTTCTAGGATCCTCCATCCATTTGTTAGTCCAAACATTCTTTCTATGCATAGGTATAACACATCTTTCACTATTCTTATCAGATCTAGTCATATCAAATGTTATTTCATCTATTAAGACCCTAGTTTTCAAACTAGGACAGACTCTATTAAACATACCTAGATCCATACTCTAGAAACAAAAATTTTCCACTTATCTTACTTCTACACAACACAAAGCTTCCAGATATAAAACTTTTAACTATTCTTACCTTTATCAGAGCACAGAGCTTGTAGATCTTACCTCTTTTAATCAGAAATTCTCACTTTTTCCTTTCTTAGAGAACAAAGATTTCAGATCTTGGTTCTTTTCTTCAGATACAACCTCTTTTCTTCAGATCGGGCTTCTTTCTTTTAGCACATAGATTTATAAGTCAAGTAGAATACTGCGCACTAGGGCATAGATCTACGTACAGAGCTTTCACAATTTCAGGATGAATCTTTACACAAAGATTCTTCTTTCTCAGTTCCTAGCAATCATAGTTCCAGGTCCCGGCAATGGAACCATTTGTTGGAATAGGGGAATACCCAGGCTTCAATGCTACAACAACGCACCAACAAATCCCTAACTACTTTCCCTTTCAGCAACACCTGCTAAGCAGATGAAGTCCCACCCGAGGTAGAGGCAGGGGTGGTTGCAAGAATCAAGTGTCTGCAACCTTAGCTAGGGCACAGATCTGTGATTGTACTACTTAATAAAGCACTTAGCACCACCATTTCCTCAATATAAAATCAATAATCACTTCACTAATAAAACAGGGCTTCACAACATTCACACTGATATAACATACTTAAGCGTTTAACATCAATAGATTGGTATATCTAGTGGATCAGGCACTGAGAACATTCATATGGATCAGATCTAACATTCTCACATGGCATTAGCACTAAGAAAAAGCATATCTATCTAATCATCTTAAAGCACTTATCAAAAGAAGATATAAACACATCCAGATAAGCACAAAGCAAGACAACATAGTGTTTACTTGGTTCACCCCCACCCTGGGGCTACGTCCACCAACTCTTCTTCTTTATTATCTTCAGTCAATCGGTTACACGCACAGAGCCATCAAAACCCTTACTCTGCATTGGACAGAAGATCTGCACAACTTGCTAGATCCTTCTTCCTTGCATTATAGCACAAATCCCTCCACAATCTGCTACAAGGACCTGCACTTAGCTCTGCAAGTATCTTACAGTCATGCAAAAAGCACTTACAGATTCTACTCACATTTAGCATACATTCACATCACATAGATTCATTGTTCAACTACTTCTTACATTGCCTAGCCTTCTATTTATACATACAAAATAGGCATAAACATGGGTAAACCCATGGGTTGACATCCCAATCCCGTTACATAATCCCAAAAACCCAAAAAAGGACCCAAAAGTGAGTTGAGATCCCTTGATCTCTGCTTCATCTTGTGCTCCTCCTTCGATAGGCTGTCGAAGTCCCAAAATAGGTCAATATGACCAAGAATCTCCCAAAACTTGGTCAAGGGCCAACACTCATCATCTTCTTGAACTAAGACCATGCCAATCGAAGATTCAACTGTTGTAAGATATAGCATGAAATCTCTATTATAATGTAGGGGGATAATCAAGGGAGTGGACACTAAATCCTTCGTCAACGCATCAAAATAACATTGTGTCGACTCATTTGAATGAAAAAGAACCCCTTTCTATAAAATGTGTATAAAACCTTTGTGATATTAGCATAGTTCGGTACAAAACATCGAAGAAAGTTCACCTTTCCTTGTAAACTCTAAATTTGAAACATTGTGCATGAGGGAGGAAACTGTGTTATTTCCTCAACCTTTAAAGGGTCAACCATGATCATGTTAGTTGAAATGGTGAATCCTAAGAGACATCCCGACATTACACAAAAGATTCATTTGTGTGGATTCAAGCGAACTCAATAGTGGTGACATCTTTCGAAGACAAGGTGAAGGTGTAAAAGGTGTTGCACCATTTTACACGAATTGGCGGTAAGATCATGCAAGTAATCCTCCACAATGTGCTTAATATCATTAAAAGAGAACATCATGGCCCACTGAAAAGTGGCTCCAGTGTTTTTAAGGCCAAAGGTCATATTTTTATATGCAAAGGTTCCCCAAAGAAAAATAAAAGTCATCTTGTGTTGGTCCTTGGGGTGGATTTGTATCTGGTTATAACCAAAAAAACCATCCATAAAAGAGAAAATATCACTTATTGTACACTCATCAAGGATTTGATCAATGGATGATGTAGGGAAGTTGTCTTTAGGACAATATTGATTCAAATAATGGAAATCCATGTATACATGAATCGTACCCTATTTCTTGTCGACCGACACGGGGTTAGACACCCATTCTGTCAATGGTACTGGGTAGATAAAGCCAACTTTAAGAAAATTCTCCACCTCATCTTTGATTTCTTCTGCTTTCCTTGGGTTGATCGGTCGCAATTTCTTCTAAACACACATAGTGTTTTCATCGATTCGAATCTCATGTTCGACAATCTGAGGATCTATGCCAGGAATTTCCTTGTACGACCAAGAAAAAACATTACAAAATTATTTGAAAAGCATCGTATATTGATGAATTTCATCTTGAGAACATCCTGCTCCAATAAAGACATTTTCAACAACATCATTGGTTCTAGAAATGTTAATTGGGATGGTTTCCAATATGTTCTCCATATTTCCCTCAGCATAGACATCATTCTTTGCTAAGGGGTTCACCCTCTCACTATCATTTCCACTCACAACTGACTTAAATTTTCCTCTTTCCACATGACTGATATCGAGGAGGAAATATGATCAATGATGCATATCCTCCCATGGCCTTTCCAACCTAGTCATTTCCTCAATAATATCCTTGCCTAATGACATGAAAGTATCAAGATAGTCTTGAGAAGTTGAATAATTCTGAGACTAGACAGGCTCTGGGTACTAATCATCCTCCTCTTTCTGTACATGATTTTAATCAAGGTCTGTAGTAGTGCACTGGATATCTTGATAAGTGACCTCAACTGCAAACAATGGCATAACCATCCTGGCATGTGTGCGACCATCGAATGTTTCACATGGTGAGGGTAACACCCATTGATCTTGCAGATATGAAGTTCTAAATGACACGACTCTCATCACTAGAGACAGGGGACTCAAATCTTGAAGTCCAACTAGGGTGGAACAAGCATAAGATATCGATGCTGGGATATTAAAATTTCCCATGAGAGAAGGGCACATTCCAACACCGATGCTCTTAGTTTCCAACTGAGAGTTGTCGATCCATGGGACCATAGATCCTTGATTAACTGCAAATATAGAATGGTTAAAAACCATATGATCAATAGTCACAATCCTTCCCTCATGGGGAAAGCATAAAATTTGAAATACCGATGATATGAGAATTGTCATCACGTAATTCCAACTCCTTCCCAACAATAGATTATAGTCGAGCAGTGCATAAGATACCTCTACTTCTATGGAAATGATATTTCCTCCCAAATGTACTGGAAAAGAGGAAATAAGGTCGTGCGGTCTAAATAATCTCTCATCAAATGTGGTCAAGAAAGTAGGAGAAGGTGTGAGCTCTAGAGAGCCGATAGCTTTCCAGCAAGACAAATACATGACACACATGGAATCTCCCTCATCAACAACGATTTTCCTAATCATGTGTTTTTCATAAAAAATGTCGATCTGGAAGGATACATGATGAGGAAGGGGAGGATTCACATCAGTAACATCAAAATTCATAGTGAGTCGGCTAGAATAATCCCCCACTTCGATCGTGGATAGAAATGCGGTGTATTTACCGGGGAAACTTTGAAGCACCTTTAGAGAAGACATCGCACACAACGTTTGAGATAAATCCTCAACAATGGAATAGTTGGGTGCAACTCGAGCATTAGGGTTATGTGACACCCATTTGCACACACCCTTTGGTATGCACGACATCATTTCCTTCTCAGGTTTTTCAATGTGGAGAGGCTCTTGATGATCAAAAGTTTATTTACCTTTCACTCTCAAATCTAGATTACCATAATCATGATTTATGGTCAACAAGTCTACCTCCTCTTGATTTAACTTTGTATAATCAATCATATTAATGAATGTGAAAAATATTTCTGACAAAGGTGCACTAGAAGTGTCCCCTTACAGATTGGAAGTGGAAGATCCAACCTGCATATATTATCCTTGAAGAAACACATTTTTCAATACAATAGGTTGTTGTTTTTGTTTCAAATTTATCAAATGTTAGGCTTATTCCATATTCAAGAATTGATGAGTAAGGTGATCATCCCCACAAATCTTGCATGGGAACTTCACCTTTCTATTTTCATTCTTTTCCCCCTCAAAATTCTTATTAGTATTTTTGTTGTTTCCCCCACTACCCTTATTTCCATTTCCTTTCTTTTTCTCTCTGGGATGTTGAGGACCCTTTTGAGTCTTCGATTTCATGTTGTGTACATATGAGGATTGGGTGGTGGGGGTGGTCAAGACAGAGGATGGGCCAGTTGCAGCTTGTTGAATTGACAATTGTTGCATCTGGTTAGAGACCAGACCTATGACTTTGCTTTGGGAGGAACCAACAATGCCAGCGACATGTGGTCATGAATACGGTTTCGATGCATTGAGGGTTGACCGGGGTGTGTTAGGCATGATCTCATAAACCATTCATGGTTGAGTGTAAATCAACTCCAATTTTTATGCTCTAAAAATTGTCTGTTCTTCAATAAATATGCCTAAAGTTGCTACATCCTTATAGATATAAGGAAGAAACAAATTAAGGAACCATTATAAGAGAAACTCTGGTGGAACCATGGATTTAACTAAACTCATTTGTCTCCTCCATTCCCAAATATTATAAAAAATGTGTGTATCCTTGTATTGCTCAAAGTTGGCCAAAATCTCTATACTGGCATCATACTGGACAGGGAGATAGAAGTGGTTGAGAAAAACCATGGTGAGATCACCGAATTTTTCATACTTGGACCTCTCTAGTTCTATATACCATTTTGTGTCACCCCTTGTGTGGGTGTGCTAGAAAAAATGTAACTGGATCGAGTCATTTTTTAAAAAATTAGACAAGCACCATAATTCATGACGAATCAGGTCATTCATCAACCTAGAAAAAACTAGCAAATGAAGATTTTCTAGAAAAGGTAGCCTAGGTTGTTTCATCGACTGATTAACAACATGAAAAGAAGGTCCAATGTTGCAACTAGCACCAAGTTTCCTGGAAGAGTTTTCCAATGGAACAAATCTTTGGGTAAAATATTATTGCCTCTAGTTGAACAAAGGATAACCTCCACCTATGTGATTCCTAGATGGAAAAATGGGGTTTCCCCCTATCGACTTTCCTTATGAAGGAACTAGTCCTTGTGTGGGGTTATACTAACCGAGAAAGGGTTCCCCCTTGACGACATCCCTTGTGAAGATAAAGAACCTTTCATAGGATTCCACTAGGCTTGGAAGAGGTTTCCTCGTGTTGACATTGTAGATGTGGCGAAATGATTACCCCAGAATCCACCATAAAATGTGAACGAAGTGGAAGTGGGTGGCATGCTAGCAACACCCATGGAAGTGATCCATCCCCTAAAGGGGTTAGGACTGGAATATGGGAAATCTCTTCTCCCAACGGATGGGAATGATGGAGTAATATGACCTCCACCCCAAGGGATCACTTGGTAGGAAATTTAACAACTCCCCGCACCAAAATTAGAAACTTGGGACATCAACTGGGAACTAGTCGACGTGTTAAGCATTCCCATCAATGACACACTAAATTATGAGAAAGAATTAATTTTCGATGGAAAATACATGGATGCACTCATAGAAAGAGTGGAACAAACGACTAGTGGAGTGTTGTTGTTGATCAAAGTGACTACGGTGGAATAAACCACACTAGTTATTATGTTAGACGCACCAAGAGGAAAGATACCGCTAATGACTATTGTTGAAGTTGGATTTGTGGGGACTCTCAAACCAATCACTTTTGGAGTTTCATCCATAGCGGCCCAGTGAAGAGGGATACAATCAATAAATTTCAATCTAGGAGGAGAAATTTGTACCAAAAGTGATGGAAAAGTTTTGGTTAGTGGAGGGTTGAATGTTGGAGCGTATTCTTTGGCTCTAATATCTTCAACAGCTACAACCTCCGGTTTTGAAGTGTTAACTTCTTAGGGTTCCATAACTGAGATCTCGATTGGACCCGTCAGTATAAAAGTACTGGATTGATCAAGATGATGCCTTAGCATAGGAGGAGGATAATTATTTCTAACTTCTTCCTCTAGTGGAAGACTTTTAGTTATCCTCGATCTATAGGGAATTTGATTAGAAAATTTGATTTTTCATCTCTAGGAGACTATCCACACGCCTTCTTAAAACAATATAAGATCACTAATAACACCACTAAAAAATTCCTAGAGGTAACATCAAACACAAACTACTTTTCCAATATCCTGACTCAGGTGGATTAGGTCCTGAAACTGTAAAGGTGATGAATTAAGGAAGGGACCTTCCCGAAAGAGGCATAGGTTGATTAAGTTTTGTGGACCATCAAATAAAGGAGAGAGAAGTAGTTATCCTAACCTTCACTGACCAGCCTTATCTGGTGCAAGTACCCATGCTTCGCGGGGTACCCTCCAACAGTATTGAAAAGTGTGATATGAAATCTACCCAGGTGCCACGACAAACCCCTGTAGTCACCTCTGAGATTCCTAGGAAGATAACCTATGGTTACCAACTCATAGTCAACGTCTGGGTGGATAGTCAATAATCGATATTGAATGTATGGTAATGGTAACAAATCCTGAATATTTTCCATCGGATCGTCTACAAAAGGGCCAATGTAACTTAAAACAATTTCAATCTATGTCAAGAGCTTTAGAGGACTGACACCAAGAGTCCCAATATCACTTTAGGAAACTTTAATTGGGTTCAAAATTTGCAAAGGAATGACGCCAAATGAGTTAGTATTACTTTAGGGAAAACCCCAAATATACTATCTCTCCACTACTCTTGGTTAAGCTTTAGAGGGGAATATCCTTGGCTCTCCCTAATGCGACCTCGTGTTTAGCTCCTGTGTGAGAGAAGTTTCTTGACCACACCTATACAAAAGTTGGATTTTACACTCCCTATCTAAGGTTCCTAGGTTTGTTTTGTGGACTTGGAGAAATTTACTCTCCAACCTGAACCAAGGCCCTAGCCTAAACTTGTTTGTGTATTCTATTGGAATGAAAAAATGTTTAATAAATTTTATTTAATGTTTTTTTTTTATTGGTTGTTACTTACTCAAAAGGGTTATGGATGAACCTTAGATGATGTTCTGACAGACCCAAAGAAAAACACTTTAAGAACAAAAAGAAAAAATGTGGTTTCTTCATTGAAAGTGAGAAGTGTGAGCAATGCATTAGATAAAAACAAACTCTTTTTTTTTATACTTTTGAAAATTAAAGAAACATACTTTTCTTGTATGCAAGATTTTGAATCACTTCACAATGCAACCTAAAATACTTCTTTGAAGGAAATGAAAAATCTTTGCAAACATGATTTATTTTCTTTTATGGAAGGCTACTATAACCGAAATCAATAACTATAAAAGAAAATAAAATTCCTAAAGACATGAGTGCTAGTAAGCAAGACTCCTTTCTTGAAAAGTTCAAAGGTAAGGGATCAAGAGAAAGGATAACTAACAATCAATTTGTTTTTGTCTTTTCTGTTACTAAAAGAAATGAAATGAAAATGAGATGCAATTTTTCTTTTTATTTTATGAACACATGGAAGAAGGTAAAGGGAAATAAAGAAAATAGTCAAGAATCATTGAAACACAATAATCAAACCAAAAACTCAACCCAGCTACACACAACTAACCTTTCAATCAACCTAAAGAAACTTATAAGCAAAAGACTAACCTAACTAGAAGTAAGACATTTTAGATGATTTGAGAGTTTTTAGAGACTTAACACAGTAATCAAAGTTAAAATAAAACCCAACAAACTTAGATTACACTGAAGAACCAGACAAGACCCTCCTAAAGCTAAGAGAAAGGCTAAAAAATTCCAATTCTTACACAGATCTGTGACTGTGTACACTAGGACTTGTGGGTCAAACAAATACAAATCGTGGATATCCATGAACCATAAAGGGACAAAGGGTGGATGCACCAGTAAAACTTGAAAAATAAAAATTCCAATCCAGAAGGAGGCTTCTAGAAAATTTGGATAAAGTTTCTAGATGGAAAATGCTTTGAAAAGAAAGCCTATAAAATAGACAAAGTTACAGAAATCAAAGACAACACAAGACAACCTAAGACTGGACCAAACTAGGAGAAGAGGTCCCTAGTATGGTCACCAATTCTGTTATGGGATTTTCTCCCTGTGACCTTGGGTCATGTCACAATAGAGGGAGACCATATGTAAAATACATAACCTACCCTCACACACAACAACGCTATAAGAAAACAACTACTTTGAGGAGAGAAAGAGAGAATGAGAGAAGGAGAGACTTCACACCTTGTATCCTACATATGATGTCGATCCTCACTTTCCACCTTTGATTTTTCTCCTGATCTCCATTGGTTTCAACCTGCAAAAGAAGACCAAGTCTATGTTTCAAAAAGGTAGTTATGAATTCAAAGCATACATATAATGTGCAAAACTTCAATGATATGAAGAAAACTAACATATATCAAAAAATTGAATCAATTTACACATGTATGGAGGGAAAGAGAACTCTTTTATTGAAAACAGTTAAATTGGATAGTTACAACCTGAATCTAACCAATGACATTGCCTTGAAGCCAACCACTCAGGTTCCTCCATTGGTCCTTCAATAATCAACTCATCATGATGGATCTTCCTCAGATGACTCGGAAGGGATAGGAACACACCCTACAACCACATATGGGAGAGGAAGGAATACTAGAAAACACGTTCCATGTTAGGGGGATGCTACTAAGAGGATCAAGGAAAATAGGGAAGCTTGCAAATTCGTCAGCATAATATTGCACGTAGGTTGTCCTCCTCATCCATGCCCTCAAAGGTGATTTTACACCATCCTCAAGGGGTTGAGGTGGTTGTCTTCCATTGTGTATAGGCCAATAGAAGTTTGGAAACGATCCCAACTGAAAAATCCACCCAAAAATGTGGAATATTTTATTTGTTCATAATTGTTTAGGGAACTTGTGGGTTAAAAACTACCAAGGCGCAGACATCTGCAGTTTTCACATGGGTCACCTGTGAATGGAAAAATAATATGTTTTTTTAGATGAGGTTGACAAAGCAGGATGGGATTTTAGTTTTCAATATAGGGAAAAGGGATAAGCCATCTCATAAATGCAATTGATGTGGAAATTTGTGGTATAACACAAGGGAGGGGGTTGAAACACTAGAAGAAAATAAGGGTTGAGTATAGATAAATACTTGGATATTTTGGGAATGCAAGCATGGGTGGAAGATTTAGTTAAGAGATAAACATGTCACATTTTATTTTCCTTTGAATAAATACACAAGGACAATGAAAATTTCCAAGCCTTCACATCAACATAAGGCCTAGAAGAAGTAAACTAAAGTGGCTATGGAAGCATGTTAGTAAGGAGTCTTGACACCTCTTTATTACATTGGTTTAATTTTGAACAAGTGCATTTCTAAGATGGCTACTCAACATTGTACCTAAATGACTTAATACACAACAATGATCCTTGGGATCAAATTAAATGAGTAAATCATCTTAAAGTTAAATAATAATAATAATAATAATTGATTACAAAGGAAAATAAGTATGTGTTCATGATTATTAGAGTGAGGTTTTATTGGGTGCACTCTACACATTAATATGAGAGCATGGTGTTGAGCACAAAATTATACTGAAAGGGGGGCGTGTGAATCAGTATAAGAATTTTTTTTACTTTTTCAAGCATTCATCAACCATAAGAAAAAAATCACAGATGAGATCTATTAACTATTGAACATGGAACACAAGATTTACATGGAAACCCTTTCGAGATAAAACCACAAAAAATATCCTTCTAATTATTTATTGGAACCAACCTACTGTTACAAATATTTATAGGAAACAACCTAATGGAGACACCAATCCCCATTGGTACAAATTCTAGTATGAACCAACATGCCCTTACATATCTTCGTAGGAACCGATCTACCGGAGACACCAATCCCCACCACTAAGCACCAACTTAGTAAGAGACATCAATGTCTTATAGATATTTGTAGACACTAATACACTGGAGAAGCCAATCCCCACCACTAAGAACCAACTTATTAAGAGACACCAATCTCTTACAGATATTTGTAGACATCAATCTACTAGAGACCCTAATCCCCACCACTAAGCACCAACTTAGCAAGAGACACCAATCTATGAGCTGCACCAACCTTCATCAAGTTTTATTGCTATGTTTTCCTTCACCAGGTCTACTTGTTACTTCTTCCTTTACCAGGTCTACTCACTGCTTCTACATTCATCAAGTTGTCTCACTACTTCTTCCTTTACCAGGTCTGACCAAAATTTGAATTTCCAAATGGAAACTTTCAAAAATCTTGTTGTTTTTTGCTTCTTCCCAATAACAAACTTGTACAAAATGCTACGTATCCAATTTTGCAAATATAATTATGAAATTGTTACCCGATGTACTTTTATATGTCACCTTTGTTCTCTAAATTTTTCACAATCCAAAGAGTTCCAAAAATGATGTTATAGTGAAAATGACAAAATGACCTGTTTGAAACTGATTTTAGGAGCATTCAAGAACCCTACCTTCCATGGACTATATCTCAGAAAATAAAGTGAACCAACATTTGAAATTGTTAGCTGAGGTATTGATGTATGTCTCCTCTATTTTGTAAAAAATTCACAGTCGGAACAGTCCCAAAAACAAAGTTATAGTGAAAATTCCAAATTGACCTATTTGAAACCGATCTAAGGACCATTTAGAAACCCTAACTTCAACAGATCACATTTCAGAATGTGTAGCAAACGAACACATGTAATTTTTACCACATAAACAACATGATCTCTCATCTGTCTCTTCAAACTTTCAACATGTTAAGCATCCTACAAAATAAGTTATAGCGAAAGTGCCAAACTGACCTATTTGAAATTGATTTTAGGAGCATTTCATAACCCTCACTTCCATAGGGAATATCTTCAAAAGTATAGTGAACCAACTTCTGAAAATTTTATCAAATGTACACCACAATCTCTCCTCCATCTATTCAAAATTCCAATTTCTGAAACATCCTAGAAAATAATTTATCGTAAAAATTCCAAGATGACATGAAATTGATTTCACAACTCTTCCATTTTGGAATAATATTCAATCTTTCCTCATCCATTTTTCATACACACTCTTTCTCTCAATACTTTATCTTTTTATATTTTTTCATAAACCTTCATGAAGGAACATGTCCATTAATTAAATAATTGATTTCCAATAGCATGGGAAAATACTTCAAATACCATGAGAAAATACCCCAAACCCATGGGTTTGAAACCACTATTTCACTTTTTACTTGTTTCACATGCACCTATTTTTTAATATGATTGTAAACAAACACACACACACACACAAATATCAGAAATGTTGTGTGTTTTGTAATTCCATAATATGACATTAATGACAACATTAATTATTTGACATCAATGACAATAATTCCAACAAATCTTCCCCTTTGTCATTGATGACAATCTTGCAATGAAACACATAGTGCACCAAGAATAGAAATATTATCCCCTCGTTTGCAACTCTCCTATGAATAGAAAGAAGTATCCCCCTATCTGCAACTTCCCCCCTTTATATTAATGGAAAAGGGATTCTCCCCCTAATCTTATGATTCTCCTTAAGCACTTAGTGATGAGATGGATATTACTCCCAATTGCATGCCCCTTAATTTGTTCTCACTGCAAAAAATACTCAAACAAGATAAACAAAAACTCTTGAAGAAGTATGAACATTGTCACAAACAACGCAAGATAATCAGTCTCTATCAATCTAGACAGTCTCTGTATCCAACATAAGTAGTAGCCCATCTCCAAAAATAGTCAAACATGGTTTGATCAGTCTCAACAAATCCAAGTCAATTCAACAAGAAAAAAATCAATTCAATAAGAAGACATCAGTTGGGTTCACATATCAACAAATTTAAGTATCCCCCCCTTGAGGGATATATAAGTAGAAACAAAAGTTCTCATTGAAAATTCTAGTTGATAGACAACCTAGTTGAAACTCTAGTCGATTGTCATGTCGGTTCGTTCGATCCGCGGTCAACCACTTCCAAGGAAATCACCAATAAGTAAGAGGAACATTGCACAGCTATACAATTGTTGGTACACAACGATACAAAGTCTTCAAACATTTAGTCAAACGATTCCATAAACATCCATCAATCCAACCATAATCTATCCTAGTAGTTAACATCGTTCCACAACTCTATCTTTCACATCTCTTCTACAAAGATCTAAAATCATGATTGAAATTCCTTCGATTTTTATGGTGAGGATGATGATAGGGCACAAATTTTTGTGTTGGATGATCATAGGAAGTGGTCTCATGGTTAGGTTCACTTGTAGGAGTAGAACAACTTGACATATCAACAACAATGTCATCTGTAACATCGTTCTCAAATTATGGCATGTGAGAAACAGAGAACTCATCAATTTGTTCACCACAATCAACAATAGGTTGCTCTTCAAGAAAACCAGTCTGAACTCCACCTACAACAAATAAAATTCCCCTGGTTGTAGAAATGATAGGTGTAGGTAGGGAGGAAACAAAAGCATCATATCCAAGACCTGTCTTAATGAAAGGAGACCTTTGACAATTGATGATATAATCTAATGTTTTATTACTCTTTTCAAACATCAAGCTTATATTCAACTTAATAGTTGTTTCATCTAGTTCCTTTCTTAAGGAAACAATTTCATATTCTAGCTCTTTGTAGTTTTCTTCCTTTTTCTTCAAATGTATTCTCACCACCTCTTTCATCCTTTTTTCTTCTTCTAGTTGAATCTTTATGCCGATAATAGTCTTCTCTATTTCTTCAAGTCTTTGTGAAATATTGGCTTTTGAATGATGATCATCTTCTTCATATTTCTGCAGCTTCTCCTTTTGTTTCAAATTTTTTTTCGTAAGCTTCTTTATTTTTATTAAGGAACACATGAGTTCTTCTTCAAGATCCACTTCCCCATTTGTTTTTGAATTTTCCCTTTCTTACGAAACCATCATTTCTTTCCCTATGTCTTCATCAATCTTGGTTTCAATTGCCATAAAAATATTTTCTTCTCTATTACTATTGAAACTTCTTTCACTAATTTCTTTATATGAGTCACTAACCCATTTTGAGTAGAGAATATTCTTCTATTTATAAGAGTTCTTATTTTCATGCTTTTCCTATTCATGGTTCTTTTTGTGTTGATGATGTTTGCTCCCTTTATTTACATTATGGTCTTCTTCATCATCACTACTTCTATCCTTTGCATATGGAAACTTATCAATAAAATAACCTAATTTTCCACAAATAACGCATTTAAAGGGAAACTTACCTTTGTATTTTCCACATCTCTTTTTGAGTTTTCTCACAAAATGTGCTTCTGCCGCATCTGATTCATTGTCGAAGCTATTTTTTTTTCTCTTTTTTCTTTGTCTTGTTTGAGGTTTTGAAGGATGCTTCTTTATTTGATGTATTTTTTTTCTATGTCCTCATTTCATATGTCGTGAGGATCCCATGTAATTTATCCATCGTCAGTTTATCAAGATCCTTCATTTCTTCACTAGAAGAGAATTTAGCATCAAATATTATGGGGAGTGACCTTAACACCTTTTGTATAATCATTGGTTCTTCAACCTTTTCCCCAAGTCCTCTGGTGGTGTTGACAATTTCATCCACATGAAGGAGATAGGATACAATATTTTCTTCCTCTTTCATTTTCAAACTCTCGAACTGTCTTCTATGAGTTTGGAGCTTTTCATTCTTAACCTTGTCACTGCCTTCATAGATGTTTTGAAGCTTGTCCCAAATTTCATTTGTCAATCCAAAATGCATCACCTTGACAAACTCAGATTCTGATAGACCACACAAGATGGAATTCATGGCTTTTGCAATATTTTCACTAGGATTCTTCCTGACCGCATATGTTGGTGGCATTGTTGGGACTGTATAACTAGTCACAAATGATGGAAAATTTTCAAAACCAAGATCCATTAAATAGGTTTTCATCCTTATGCTCAAGAATGAATAGTTTGTTTCATAAAAAAATACATCCATGTTTGTGGAGAAACCTTCTTGACTAACCATGTGTTCTCTTGAGATCTACCTTGTAGTCCTTAGACTATTTCTGAAGGAATTCGCTTTGATACCAATTGTTGAGAACACACTTATACTAAGAGGGGAAGGGGGGAGAATCATTATAAAATATTTTTTTTACTTTTTCAAACATTCATCAACCATAATAAAGCAATCACATATGATATATATTAACTCCAGAACACGGAACATAAGATTTACATGGAAACCATTTTGGGAGAAAACCACAAAAAATATCTTTACAATTATTTGTAGGAACCAACCTACAATCACAAATATTTGTAGGCACCAACCTACTAGAGACACCAATGTTGGATAGTTGGTTGTCATTGATTTTTTTTATAGTTATAATAGACATGGTTGTCATTGATGTCAACAAAAATCATGGTTGTATTTGGAGAAGTCTCCAAAGTGGTCCCCTTATGGTGTAGCTTTAAGCATGGAATTCATGGCAAGATTCTTTGAAGAAGTCTACAATAAAACCAGAGGTGTGGTCATAAAGCCTAAATTGTTTTGAGGAATAAGGATATGAAGGGAAGTGTAAATGCAGATAACACACTAATAGATGTATAGTCCTTATTGTGTCGTCTCCAACAGTAGGTGGTACACCAAATGATTCCTCATGGTTGAGGATTTATTCCCTGAAGAAGTTGAAAGCCCCGAAGAATGGTCAAGAATCCCCTAAACGATTGCAACAAGAAGCTACAAGTCAATAATTAAAGGGTAAAGTGGTTGTAACAAGAAAATATAGATTGGCCCCAAATTCAAGTAAAGAAGGTACTTGAAAAAGTATAAATACACATTAAGAACCTTGCATTTTCATCATTCAATCTTGTGATATCTTAGTACAAGTGTGGTATGAATTTCAGAGGGAAAATGAAGTGAAGAGGGGAGGAATTTCAAGGCAAGATGAAGCATTGTGATGATGTGTTCTATGGTATGTTTTTAAAGGGTCATCTTACCATTTTTCTCTATAATTTTTTTTCTAGAATGATTCAGATAGTAAAAATTGGAGATAGTTAAGAAGAAATAGCAAGGTACATGTGGTAAAAGTTTTATATTTTGGGTTGTTTCATTTTTGGAGATACACTTTGTGGAAGATAGGGTTTTTGACTAGTCCTGAAACTAGTCTTAAATAGGTGTTTCGGGTAAAACAATCATAAATTATTCCTAAAGAATCCAAATGTTGTGAGATCAATTGCATTGGAATATTACAATATGTAGTATCATTTGTGCACATTTAAGAATCGTATATTAAATATTTAGAATGTGGCATTATGTACAAGTTCGCTTTCCAGAATAGGTTATCATTTAGGAAGGTTTTCCACTTTAGCTATAACTTATGTTCTAGGAAGTTTCCAACCCTGTAATTTTTAAGAGATGGAAGAAATATCTCAGAGTACATGTGGTCTAAAGTTTATACATTGGATCACAATAACTTTGTAGATGTGATCTGTGGAAGTCAGAGTTCCTGAACAATCTTGAAATATGTTTCAAACAAGTCATCTTGGAATTTTTGCTATAAAAAAATTTCTGGTACTTTGCATACTATGAAATTTTTAGAGGTCTAAAAATAAATATAGAAGCACGTCAAGTAGAAATTTCAGAATCTGAAATTGAAAATCGATCTCGTGGTGAATCTTAGAAGTTTTCATATTTGAGGTATGTTTTGACACATGATTTGAGGCATATTTTTGGTACATGTATAAGGTACATTTCTTGGTCATATTGATGCATGTTTGAGGAACATCTTGATGAGGTTATGCACATGTTTTAGGTACATGCATTGGATGTTGTGGTATATGCTTGGGGCATATATTAGTGATATTGGTACATATTGAGACACATCTTGATGATATCATGGTACATTGATTAGAAGCATATGCTCGTTGTCTTGGTATCTAGTTTGGTATATGTCATGGTGATGTTATCACATGCTTGAGTAACTTCATTGATGATATCTTATGGTACATGGTGTATGGCATGACTGAGACATATCATGAGTGATATGTTATATGGTACATTGCCAAAGAAAATTTTTGGTGATCTTGGTACATGATATGGTACAAGTTCCGGTATATGATTGATGTACATGGTATGGTATAGGTTTCGATACATGGTTGATGCATGATATGGTGCAGGTTTGATACATGGTTTATGTACATGGTATGGTACATATTATGCTACATGTTTGATGTACATGGTATCATGATGGTTTTGGTATCCATGTGAGTGGATTTGGTTAAGGTTGGTTGATGATGGTATATCAGTGACATAAATAGTTACAGTGATAGTGACGGGGACAATGACATGTTGGATGATTGGTTGATCATCATGTACAGGTTGATGTGACAATAAAAATGGTAGTGACAGTGATAGTGATAGTAACAGTCACAGGGGTAGTGACAGTAACAGTATCAATGGTAGTGATAGGTTGAGTTTACACTTATATTTCACAGCGAAAGGAAGGGGCAAGAAAAGGGGGTTGTATCCTCCTTCCAGTTGGTGCCGGAGAACATAGGGAGTTGCAGATTCCTTCAGGTTGGAGCCTGTAAATTAGGGAGTCATAGCCTCCTTATAGTTGGAGCTAGAGAACACAGGAAGTTGGAGATTCCTTTAGGTTGGAGCATGTAAACTAGGGGGTTGGAGCCTCCTTCCAGTTGTAGTTGGAAAATTCAGGTATTTGTAGCTTTCTTCAGGTTGGAGCCTATAAATAGGGGGTTGGATCCTCCTTCTAGTTGGTGTTGGAGAATTGGGAAGTTGTGGATTCTTACCAATGTATTCTTGATATATATAAGAAATAATTTTGTGGTTTTCTCCCATTTGGGTTTCCACGTAAATTATGGTGTACTGTGTATCTATGGTTGTTTATTATGCACTGATGAATGTAATGTTTATGATGAAATGATATATTGAATAAATAAGTGATAAAATATTGAATACCAGTGATAAATTTGAAGTTTATATATTGTGATTGAAAGTGGTAAAAAGTGTGAATATTGATTCACCCCCCCGCTCAATATTCCAACAATTGGTATCAGAGAAGGTCCTTAAGAAAATAGTCTAACACTGAAAGGTATATCATGGATTACATAGATATTGGAACTTCAGTATTCATGACGTGCACAATAAATGGAATGCCAATATTTGATGGTTAGAATGGTATGAGCTATGAGCTATGAGATATGGAGAAATAGGATGAAAGAATTTATAGGAGAACATGTGATCTAGATTTTATGAGCATAAATAAATGACTACATATTATTAACATATGTTTAACATAGAATAACAGAGATACAGTAAAATTGGTTTTCTATTCAAAAAGGAAATAAGTTGAAACTGTAAAATGCAACGAAAAACAAGCTTGCTAGAATGGTGGTGGCTTATCTCTGAAAAGAGATGTGACAGTTTCACTCATTCGCAATAAGATGGTTACAATGAGGATATGAAGGCATTTTACAATAAACAAGAATTTGAAAAACCCTAAACATCCAAAAAACTAACCCTAGGAGATGAAGCGCCAAAATTCAGGTGGGCCCCATTTGGGTAAGTTAGTACATCAACTTCTCGGGGTCGTAACTTTTGCAGATGATCTATGTTTTAGGTGCACGATAGCTCATTGGAAAGGTATAACTGAGAAGAAAAAAATTTCACTGGCCCATGTAACTGCCTTAAATAATCACTTGGGCCCCAAATCCCAAAAAATGTCGTTTAGGGTCTCAAAACGGCCCCATAAATTTGGAACCCGAAAAACTATCGAAAACCTGCCAAGGTGGAAAACTATTTTTTGAACTAGTGGAATAGGTGGGTGGCAAATGATATCCACCTAGATCAATCCTCCATCCTTAGGAAACAATGGTCTCCATTGCATTGATTTCCCCCATCATATGAGGAATTTTTTGCTGAATTTGGCCCCGGGTGAGCCACTTACCTTGGTGCAGGAGCTACCCTTCTTTGGCAACTCGATAAAGTTGGATCCTTTGATGTCGAGTGCCCTTGATCTATGTGTCCACAATATTATCATTGGATTCCTATTGTATGCACTCACGTTTGAGCTCTGTTGGTGTCAGTTGTTCTGCTACTTCTGAGGTGTCCAATAATGGTGGGAAATAAGGTCGAAGGAGATCCACATTGAACACTAGGTGCGGGCCAAGGAAAGGAGGAATGCTGAGATCAAAAGAATTGTCCCCCATAGCCTTGGTGATGATGTACGACCCATAATGGAGTGGGTGGAGCTTCTGATGGGGTCCTATAAGGAATTCTTTCTACAAGTGCAACCAAACTTTGTTGCTCACCTGAAACTTATGTGGCACCCGATGTTGATCATGGCGTTGCTTGTCCTTGTCATTGGACTTCTGTACGATATCCTTAACCTATTAGCGGATGTGATGGATATTCTCAATGAACCGGGTGGCTTTGTCAGCTTCAGTTGGAGCAGGATATGAGTCTGTCGAGGTGACCTCAAGGGGAAGTGAAACATCTATGGGACCCAATGGATGGAATCCCAACCCCACCTAAAAGGGGTTGTGGTCAATTGAGCTATGTAGGGCTCGATTGTAGCTATGCTAGACATAGGGAAGACTCCCATCCCATGTGTGAGGGTTCTTGAAATTATACATGTGCAGGATATACACAATAATTCAATTTATGACCTCGGTTTGGCCATCTTTCTAGGGGTGGAAGGACGTGGATTTGGTGATCTTGATGTCCAGCAATGACCAGAGGCTCGACCAGGATGTGATGAGAAATCGACTGCCTCGATCTGAGACAATGGTTTATGGGATTCCAAAATGTACCCTGACTCATTCAAAGAAGAGCTTGGCAGTGGCCTCTATTGTGATGCTCTTCTTGCAGGCAACCAGAATCGCCATCTCAGAAAAGTGATCAACAACCACAAAAATACAGTTATTTCCCCACTTGGTGGACAGGAGGCCTGAAATGTACTCCATTGGGATGGATTCCCATGGTTTGTTAGGAGTAGGAAGAGGGGTGTATAGGCCATGTTTCTTAGTGGTCAATTTGGCAATAGCACAGGCAGTGCAAGACCTGATATACTTGTTGACCTCTTGTTGATGTTTCGGCCAGTAGAAATGTTTTTGTGGCATCACCATTGTATTTTCGACACTGAAGTGTCCTGCCACCCGAATGTAGTGGGATTCCTAGATCATCTTCACTTGCTCGCTTGATGGAACACATATATGGCCCAAATGACACAAGAACCCATCATGAAGATGGAAATCATCGACAACTATGTTGGCACCCAACATTTGGTAGGTGATGGTGAAGTTCGGGTCTGTCTCATAGAGTTGGGGCCATCCATAAGTCTCATGGATGCAAGAGTATAGCACCATGGTGAGTCTCGTGACTGGAAATATGCTGAGGCTATCAGTAATGTGGTTGGTGCTTCATGTTTTATACTTGATGTTGAGGTGGAATTACTGCAAGTATGTGGACTACTTTTGATGGTGGTCATTCTCCAATTTTCCTTATGTCTGCATGAACTGCAGTGGCTTATGATTAGTGTGGATGACTGTCTCCTTCCCAAGATTGTAATGTCTCCACTGAAAGTAGGCTTTCACAATGGAGTACATTTCTTTGTCGTAAGTAGGGTGCTTATGGACAACAACTGATAGTGTCTCACTATGATAGACCATGGGGTGGTTGTGCTGAGTGAGAATGGTGGCCACAACATATTCTGAAGCATCTATCTCGATCTTAAAGGGTTGATGCAGGTCTGGTAGTGAAAGTATCGGGGCTGAGAATAAGCTCTACTTCAAATCATCGAACACTTTTTGTTGGGACCAACCCCACGCAATATTTTCCTTACCACCACCACTGGTTATTTGGTTGAGGGCCCATGCAATATGGGAGAATCCCAACACAAACTTGTGGTAGAAATTGGCAAGGCTCGAGAAGATCGGAAGCTCAGTGAGTTTGGTTGGGGCTGGCCAGTCATGGATGACTCAGATCTTGTCTGGATACACATATACGCCATGTTGATCAACGATGTATCCTAGGTAATGGATCCTATCCATGCCGAAGGATCATTTTTACAAGTTGGTGTATAGCATGTGTTGCCGCAAGGTGTGCAGAACCTGCTGAATATGTTGCAAGTGTTCTGCCCAACTCTTTCTATAAATGAGAATGTCTCCAGATACACCACTACAAAATTATTGGTGAATGGTCACAGGATATCGTCCATCATCCTCATGAAAGTGGCTGGAGAATTTTTCAAAACAAAGGGCATGACCAACCATTCAAAAAGTCCTTCCTTTGACTTGAAGGTGGTCTTCCATACATTTCTCTATTCTATCGGGACCTGGTGGTAGACAGACTTCAAATCAATCTTACTAAAGTATTTGGCCCCCATGAGTTGATCAAGGAGGTCATTGATTTGGGGAAGTGGGTATAGTTTTTTACTGTGATTTTATTCAGAGTTCGGTAATCAATGCAGAGTCGCAATGTTCCATATTTCTTCTATACCAGCACCATTGGGCTCCTATAAGGTGATGAGATGGGACGGATGTGCCACTTGTGGAGTAGTTCTTGGATATGTTGCTTGATCTCCTCATTCTCTAACAAAGAGCGGCGATAGCCTAGCCCATTGGGCAGTGGTGCATCGGGGGTCAGATCAATGGGGACCTTGACCTGACAGTGTAGAGGTACCTCGGTAGGTGAGGAGAAGATATCTGAGTATTCTTCCATGACCTTATCTACTTGATTATGTTGTGTGGAGAGGTCAGCCGCAGAGACCCTAGATGTTGTTGTGATATTTCACTCATTCTAAGAGTGAATCACGAAGAAGAAAAACCTCACCGTCTGAGAGATGGCCTTCCTGCATTGCTTGGTAGAGATCAAGAAAATAGAACTAGGTGGGACTGGCTTAGGTATCCTGTACAATATCCTATGCAAAGTAATAATAACACTATGAGGCCTAGACTCATATACAGCATGACATTTTCATAAATAAGGTTGGCCCAAAATAACATCACAAACTTCAAGAGGAGAAACATCACACAATACCTCGTCTTTGAAGGGCTTGATGTCGTACGATAATCGACACTGTTGGTTGATGCAGAGATCACTTCCTTGGCGGAGCCATCCAATGGTGTAAGGTTGTGGGTGTGGCGTTGTCGGCAGGGCCAGACGCTTGACTACCTCTACTAAGATGAGGTTCTTTTGGCTACCACTATTGACGATGAAGTGCAACAGGGTGCCTTTTACCCACATTTGTGAATGTAAGAGGCATTCTCCTTCTTCTATCTCTTCTGGTTCACTAGGTTGGAGCTTTGTGGTAGAAACAGTGGCACTAGGTTCCATGTAAATGATATGTCTTCCCCTTTATGGTTCTGACTCAGATTCAAAACCCGCATCTGATTCAAAGGCTTTTACTTCAGTTTCCAGTGACTTCTTTGAGTGGCAGTCATCACTGTTATGCCAAGGGATCTTATGGAATTCACACCACTTCTCAGTATCTTTCTTTGTCTTTCTGGTGTCCTTCTTTGCTTGTAGCTTGGAATGGTTTTTCTGATACTATACATCTTTTCTCTATCCTTTTTTCTATGGGTTGGGGCCACCATTTCCTAGATTTTTCTATGAGGGGTTCCCAGGCCCAAATTTCTTCTCTTTTCTTTGAGCTTCTGCTCCATTTTGACAGCATATCGGTAGGTCATGCCCAAGGATGACATGTCCAGAATTTCTATTTCATACTGGATGTATCTATGCAGAGCACCGCAATACTTGAGCACCATATGTCTCTCTGAATCTTTGATACCCAGCTTGGTGCAAAAGGTATGGAAGATATTAGTGAACTCTGGCACTGTTTGGTCTCTTTCATTCCGTAGTGTGGTCCATCTAGTATACAAGTCGTCATAACTTCCAATAAGGTAGTATTGTTCCTTAATAACATCCCTAAAGGATTCCCAGGTGGTTGTGAATGTAAATAATGAGGATTCTTATGTTTCCTTTGCTCACAGAAAGTTTCCCACCAATATTTGACATGGGGAATGACTTTGAGGAGCGCAAAAGTAATATTTTCTCTATTCGAAAAGTTATGGACAGAAAAATACCCTTCCAGTATATTCAACCACTTGTCTACAACATATGCATATATATGACCTTCAAATATAGAAATATTGAAGTTTATTTGTACCTTGAAAGGGTCGGTGGCTCCACTCGAAGAAGATGTGTTGTCTGTTGGTAGTCGCCAAAGGATTTGTGCAAAAATATCCATCATCTTGTTCCTTTGTTGCGCGAGGGCTTCCTCAAGCAACATTTTAAAAGGATTTTCTATCCCCTCATCTTTATTTTCTCCTTCCATGAGAGGTCACTTGGGTGTGCAAGATATTTTTTCCTCAAGAGAGACAAGCTCGAGACCCAGTTCTTTGTACTCTGACCTCGATGGGGACATGCATTAAGACAACAAGGAGAAAACCGCTCTGGTACCACTGATATGGATTTTATGAGCAGAACGAAATGACTATAGATTATTAATAGATCCTTAACACAGAATAACAGAGATACAATAAAATTGGTTTTTTATTCAATAAGGAAATAAGTTGAAACTATAAAATGTAGCAGAAAACAAGCTTGCTAGAATGGTGGTGGCTTATCTTTGAGAAGAGATGTGACGGCTGCACTCATTCACAACAATATGGTTACAATGAGGCTCTGAAGGCATTTTACAATAAACATGAATTTCAAAAACCATAGACATCCAAAAACCTAACCCTAGGAGATGAAGCGCCAAAAGTCAGGTGGGCCCCATTTGGGTAAGTTAGTACATTAACTTCCCGAGGTCGTAACTTTTGCATGCGATATTTGTTTTAGGTGCATGATATCCCATTGGAAAGGTATAAATGAGAAGAAAATTTTTTGACTGGCCCAAGTAAGTGGCTCCAATAATCACCTAGGCCCCAAATCCCAAAAAACATTGTTTAGGGCCTCAAAACGGCCCCGAAAGTTTGGAACCCGAAAAACTGCCAAGGTGGAAAACTGTTTTTCGAGCTAGTGGAATAGGTGGCTGGCCACCAATATCCACCTAGATCAACATGGGTATGATGTTTGGTACTCATTTGTTAGAGGATACACCTGTTCAAATAAACTGAAGACTATAACTAAGAAGGAATTGAAGAGAAACAACAAAATAGCAATGGATTTTATCTTGGAAGGATTATCGGATCTAGTAAAAGACAAAGTGGTATAATGTTCATCAACCAAAGAACTTTGGGATAAGCTACATAATATATACTTTAAGGAATCCTATACTATCGCAAATCCAACACATGCTAATCAAAATAAAGAAGATGTTGAAGCATAATGAGATGACAGATGCTCTTCATTCTAGATAGATTAAGAAGAAGAAGATTATGAAGATGGCATAGTAAATCTTGAATAAGAATTAATCAATGCTTTATATGATATGACGAAAGAAAGAAGAAAGAAAAAATCACTCAATGAAGAATTGATCGAGCTAAAGAAGGGGTATCAAAATCCCAACTATGAAGAAGTCCAACAAATGATTACAAACCTAAAAGTCCAATTAGAAGAAGCCATGAGGAT
The DNA here is from genome assembly GCA_000966675.3 of Picea glauca. Lineage (NCBI taxonomy): Eukaryota > Viridiplantae > Streptophyta > Pinopsida > Pinales > Pinaceae > Picea > Picea glauca. The sequence goes on along the minus strand of JZKD02S1674506.1, from coordinate 309,088 downwards.
TGAAGAAGCATGCAAAATTCAATTGGAAGAAAAACTATTTTTGGAAGACAAAATAGTAGCACAAATAAAGGAAGTTAAGAAGAGAGAAAATATTTTGACTATCCATCTCAAGGAAAGATATGAGGACTTAAATAAGCTTGAAGCAGAATTCAGTCAACAAGAAAAAAAACTTGAAGAAGAAATTGTCTCTTTGAAGACTCAACGTGAATAAGAAAAGAGAAAGGAAGAAGTCATGAAGATCCAGATGATGAAGAAATAAGAAGGTTGTGAGAAGATTGAAGAATAAGTTGTGACATTAAGATTTAAAGTTGTCAAGCTCAACAACAACACCGAAGAGAGAAAAATCTCCACACCATCAGTAAAGAAAGTTGAAGAGAAAAGTTATAAGAATGAAGATAAGTCTAAGAGTTATGCAAAATTTATCAAATCCTCTATCAAGAAGGAAGAATGCAAGCCCTCAAAGAAGAAAATTCTAGAAATGAAGAAAACTCAAGAAGAAGATTACAAAAGAGACGAATATCAAAGAAGACCCTCCACTTTCAGGTATCAAAGAATCTTTAATCATGGTGAAGGAAACACCAGCAGAGAATATTGTGATCATCCAAGACATGAATTCAGAAGGACTACATCACAAATAATATCATTCACTTCCAGATATCAAAATTTCTTTTATGGTCATTGTTTTACTTGTAATAACTTTGGACATAAATTTGTATATTGGAAATCTTATGGAAGAAATTGTCAAACAATAAATGTTTATCTGGCCCCACATAATATTGAATGTTACAAATTCCACAACTATGGAAATATAGCTTGTGATTGTAGAAGCATTGGATACCTCCATAAAATAAAACATGGATATCAGATGAAAGATGGTTTGGAAAAGAAAGATAGAACATGTGAATAAAGAGCAGGTAAATGAAGAACATGTCCCAGAAATCATACTCTCGGGATTTGCAGTAGTACGAGATCATGATGAATCCATAGATGAACAGGAATATTAATCTGCATCAGAGTGAGTAATTTTCTTAAGCCATCTGGCTTGGAGACTCCCATTAAATATGAATATTGAAGAGGGGGATTCTAAGCAACAACTCTACATATCAGAGAACTATCTTTCGAGCAGTCTAAAGTGTTTTTATATTTTGGGAAGACAATTTCAGAATGGTTTGAAGAGAGAAGTGTACAATGTCTTGTGACAACTTGATTATTTGAGGAGCATATTTCATAATGCATTCCCATGTAGGTATCAATTCAAAGTTATGAAGAATATCAATGACACACTTTTCATGCAGAGATTCATATAGAGGATTCTAGACGTGTATTCAGACATAGATATATTCATTACAAATTGTTCCAGACATGTAAAGTTTGATTTAGAAGATAGGTTTAGAAGTAGGAATATGTAGTGATCAGTTGCAGAAGATTCGAAGAAGTCTTCAGAATGGTAAGGTGACTTATGGGTCAACATTGTGTACAATTGAGCAGAAGAGTCATGGAAATTTGTTATGATACACTGACATAGATGATTTCATGAGATATTTGGTAGGTCTAATAGAGAGTACATAAGACATGAATCATATAAAATGCATAACAATGGATGAAAGAATATTGACAGATGAAATTGGTTAGTCACGTGAATGAAAGCAGTGAAAGGCACAACATGACAAGGGAAGAGAAACCATTAGCATAAACAATATCGTTGGAGGAAAGTATGGTAATTTATGTGAACTTGGTAATTTATGGTAATTTATGTGAAGATTTGAAGTCAAGTAACTTTGAATGCTTTTTATATATGTTAGTGAATTAAAAGAGGAAGCACCAATGGACAAGAAGCACCGGAAGAGAGGAAATAAAACATATGTAGGAAGACCCATATTGATCTACATGATATCTTGCAGAGAAGTCAAGTGGAGAGAAATCGTCAGAGAAAGAGATTAGGAAGGAAATTTCAAAAGTATGAAGACAGCGAGAGACATACCAGTAGGTGGAGTTACCTTTTTTCCCATGATGTCAAAGGGAAGAAAGAGAAAGATCAGAAGAGAAATATTAGAAGCATGAAGACAGGGGGAGTATCCCCAAGGGTAGATACCCTTTCTCATTGATTTCAAAGGGGGAGAGAAACATGAGGAGAGAAAGATCAGGAGCATTGGTCACATGTGGAGTATGAGTGTTGGAGTATACGTGTTTCCATGAATGAAAAGGGGGATATTGTTGGATAGTTGGTTGTCATTGATGTAAACATACATGGTTCTCATTGATGTTAACAAAAGTGATGGGTGTATTTGGAGAAGTCTCCAAAGTGGTCCTCTTATGGTGTATCTTTAAGCATGGCCATCACAGGAAGAGACTTTGAAAAACTCTACAAGAAACCCAAAGGTGTGTTCATGAATCCCAAAGTTGTTTGAGGAATAAGGACATGAAGGGAAGTGTAAATGCAGATAACACACACTAATAGATGGAAATTCCTTGTCATGTCATTTCCAACGATAGGTGGTATGTCACGTGGTTCCTTATGGTTGAGGGGTTATGACCTCATGAAATTTGAATCCCTGGAGAATGGTCAACAAGACCCTAAATGGTTGCAACAAGAAGTTACAAGTCATTAATTAAAGAGTAAAGTGGTTGTAACAATAAAGTACATGCCGACCCCAAAGTCAAGTAAAGGATGTACTTGAAAAAGTATATATACACATTAAGAACCTCTCATTTTCATCATTCAATATTATGATCTCTTAGTACAAGTGTGGTATGAATTTTAGAGGGAAAATGAAGTGAAGAAGGGTGAAATTTCAAGGGAAGATGAAGTCTTGTGGTGATGTGTTCTAAGGTATGTTTTTAAAAGGTCATCTTACTATTTTCGCTATAACATTTTTTCTAGAATGATTCAGATAGTGAAAATTAGAGGATGTTGAGAAGACATATCAAGGTACTTGTGGTAAAATTTTTAGCTTCTGAGTCGTTTCATTTGGGGAGATACACTCTGTGGAAGATAGGGTTTTTGACTAGTCCTACAACTAGTCTCAAACAAGTGTTCTAGGTAAAACAATCATAATCTCTTAATAGAGAATCCAAATTCTATGAGAACAATTTAATTGGAACAATTACAACTTGTAATATCTTTTGTGTGAGTTTCAGAATCATATATCAAATATTGAGTGTGTGGCATGTTGTACACGTTTTCTCTCCAGAGTAGGTTAGAATTCAAGAAATTATTCTACTTTCTCTATAACATCTGATATGAGATGTTCCCAACCATGAAATGTTTAGGATATGGAGGAAAGATCTCAAAGTACATGTGGTTAAAATTTTAGATATTATCTATGGAAGTTGGAGTTCATGAATGGTCCTGAAATATGTTTCAAACAAGTCATCTTGGAATTTTTGTTATAACTTCTTTTCTGGGACTTTGTAGAATGTTAAATTTTCATAGGTCTAAAAATACATACAGAAGTACCTCATGTAGAAATTTTAGAATAAGAAATAAAAAATTGAGCTTGTGGTGAATCTTACAAGTTTTCATATTTGAGGTATGTTTTGATACATGATTTGAGACATAATTTTGGTACATGTATGAGGTACATTTATTGGTGATATTGATGCATGTTTGAGGAACTTCTTGATGAGTTTATGGCACATGTTTGAGGTACATGAATTGAATGTTGTGGTACATGATGGATGCATGTCTTAGTGATGTTGGTACATATTGAGACACGTCTTGATGATGTCATGGTACATTGACTAGAAGCATATCCTAGCTATCTTTGTATCTGGTTTGGTATATGTCATGGTGAGGTTATCGCACTCTTGAGGAACTTCTTGGTGATCTTGGTACATGGTATGGTACATGGTTGATGTACATGGTATGGTACACGTTTTGATATATGGTTGATGCATGATATGGTACATGTTTGATACATGGTTTATCTACATGGTATGGTACGGATTCTAGTACATGGTTGATGTACATGGTATCATGATGGTTTTGGTATCCATGTGAGTGGATCTGCTTATAGTTGGTTGATCATGGTATATCAGTGACAATGATGGTGATAGGGACAGTGACATGTTGGATGATTGGTTGATCATCAATTACAGGTTGGTGTGATAGTAACAATGGTAGTGACAGTGGCAGTGACAATAACATTGACATGTTGATGTATTGGTGATAAGGGAAGTGACAATATCAGTGGTAGTGACAGGTTGAGTCTACACTTATATTTTCCAATGGAAGGAAGGGGTAAGGAAAGGGGGTTGTATCCTCCTTTCAGTTGGTGTCAGAGAACACAGGGAGTTGGATATTCCTTCAGGTTGGAGCCTGTAAATCAAGGAATTGTAGCCTCCTTCTGGTTGGAGCCAGAGAACATAGGAAGTTGGAGCTTCCTTCAAGTTGGAGCCTGTAAACTAGGGGATTGGAGCCTCCTTCCAATTGTAGCCGAATAATTCAAGAATTTATAGCTTCCTTCATGTTGGAGTCTATAAATAGGGGGTTGGTGCTAGAGAATTGGAAAGTTTGTGCTTCCTATGATTGTATTCTTGATATATATAAGAAAAAAAATTGTGGTTTTCTCCCATTTGGGTTTCCACGTAAATTATGGTGTATTGTGTATATGTGGTTGTTTATTATGAACTAATGAATGATATTTTTTATGATGAAACAATATATTGAATGGATAAGTGATCAAATATCGAATACTGATGATAAAGTTGAATTTTATATATTGTGATTGAACAGGGTTAAAAGTGCGAATACTAATTCATCCCCCTCTCAGTATTCCAACAACGAATCCCCACTTGACAAATTCTAGTAGGAACCAACCTAATCTTATATAATTTTGTAGACACTAAGCTACTAGAGGCACCAATTCACACCACTAAAAACCAACTTGGAAAGAGACACCAATTTATTATAGATATTTGTAGACACCAATCTATTGGAGACACCAATCCCCACTGCTAAGAATCAAATTAGAAAGAGACACCAATATGTTACAGATCTTTATAGACACTAATCTAATGGAGACACCAATTCCAACTGCTAAGCACCAACTTAGCATGAGACAACAATCTATAAGTTGCACTAACCTTCACTAAGACTTCTTTCTATTTATACCTTCACCATGTATTTGTGTTGCTTCTGCCTTTACTAGGTATACTCACTGCTTCTTCCTTCAATAGGTCTTCTCACTACTTTTTCCTTTACTAGTTTGACCAAAATTTGAATTTCCAATTGGAAACTTTAAAAAATATTGTTGTTTTGGGCCTCTTCCAAAGAAAAAACTTGTACAACATGCCATGTATCCAATTTTGAAAATATGATTCTGAAATTTTTATTCGAGTTACTTCTATATGTCTCCTATGTTCTCTGATTTTTTCACAATCTAAAAAGTCCCAGAAAAGAAGTTATAGTGAAAATTCCAAATTGACCTATTTGAAACTGATTTCAAGAGCATTCAAGAACCCTAAATTCCATATATAAAATCATAGAAATTACAACGAACCAAAATTTAAAATATTTACCTGAGGTACTTATATATGTATCCTATTTTCTGTAAACATTTCATAGTCTAAAGAGTCCTAGAAACGAACTTATAGTGAAAATGAAAAACCGACTTGTTTGAAATTGATCTCAAGACCATTCAGAAACCCTAACTTCCATAGAGAATATCACAGAACGTGTAGTGAACTAACAATTGAAATTTTTATCACATGTAAATCATCATCTCTCCTATGTCTCTTCAAAATTTCAAGGTCTGACACATTCCATAAAGTAAGTTATAGCGAAATTGCCAAGTTGATCTGTTTGAAACTTATTTCAAGAGCATTTAGGAACCCTAACTTCCATAGCGAATATATTTGAAGGCATAACAAGGAATCATATGATATTCTTACCATATGTCAACCAATATCTCTCCTCTTTCATTTAAAAAATTTAAGGTCTAAAACGTCCTAGAAAAAAGGTTATCGCAAAAATGCCAAGACGACCAGAAACAGATTTCACAACTCTTCCCTTTAGGAATTATATTCAATCTTTGTTCATCCATTTTTCTAACACACTCTTTCTCTCAATAATTTTTCTTCTTATACTTTTTCTTAACCCTTTATGAAGGGACATGTCCATTAATTAAATAACTAATTACCAATACCATGGACAAATAACCCAAACCCATGGGTTTGAAACCACCATTTCACATACACCCCTTTTGTAGTGTGTGTGTGTGTGTGTGTGTGTCTTGGAAATGGGAAATGTTGTGTGTATTGTAATGTCATAATATGACATTAGTGATAACATTAATCCTTTGACATCAATCAAAATAATTCCAACACATGGTTGACACTAAATCTTAGGGATTTACCATTTGATATATTATGATTTCTTGAGTTGTTTAAATTCCCTTGTTAATCCATAGAATAGAGACGGCATAAGGAAGAACAAGAAACAACCTTAGGAAATCAACATTTACTCCTATAGGTGCATTGTAATTCACACCTACCCCAAAACCAAAGGAAGATAATGATTAAGGAGATATTAGCCATCCAAGGAGACATGTTGCATCTCCTAAATAGAGTTCTTAAAGGAAAAATTTCCCTAATTTACCTAGATGGAGAAACCCCGCATAGTGTAACACAAGAGAAAGAGTTGGGATTTTGATAAGGATGCACAAAAAAAGTGGTACCCCACATGATATGGATGGATTGATTTGTGACATGAAGAAGGTCAAATCACAATTTTTTGTGGGTGTAACTAGTAGAGACAAAGATGAGATTTGATTCATAGCTCAAGACAAATACTTTGGGTTAAGAGAGTAATTTAGTAATGATAAGACTTTCCTAGCCATGTTTTAGATAGATGCAATTTTCTCTCTATGGTGTAATAACAAATACCAACAAATCAAAATTAAAATGACCACAATCACATGGGAGATATTTGATATGTGATTTTGTATGAGACCATTTTTCAAGCATTACCTACAACATCAAATGGATGAATTATCTCCCTTTTGATAAGGAAACATGATGGTATCTAAGTACAAGGTTAGGTTTATAAAATTTCTTGCTGAAGAGTCTACTCCCTAGAGTTACCCACATTGCTTAAGTCAATGCATTGACACAATACATAGAGGACCAATAATAGGTAAGGATAAATAATAGGGGTAATCTTGTCATATCCCATTAGAAAGGTTGTAATGAGTAACTTAAATATTCATAATTAGGATCATAAAGGGATTTGTGTAGACCTTATTACCATAGAATAAGGTTTACACAGTGGACTTGATCCTCTCATCGATAATTGCAATATATTACCATAGAATCCACACCTCCAATAGTTTCATGTTTCACCTATGGTGATCCTCATCATGCGATAATTTAACGTCAAACTCAATCATGGCATTCACGTCAAAAGAGAACATCACTTTCATGACCAAAAAGCTACTAGATAATCCATGACCAAAAAGCTACTAGATAATCCCTTATAGTTTGGTGAAGAAGAATGTTGAAAAATAATTGTTTGATATAAATATTTGTTTGTTAATACATTGAATTTCAAAAGTATATCATGTTGTTGATTTTTTTGTATTTATGAAAGTATATGGTGTGGGGTTCCATCTTAGATTATGATTTTTATACGAATTTCAATCTTCTACTATTTTGTGTTTTATGTTGAGTGTATTGTGGCCTTAATTCTTTCCCCTGTAAAATGGAGGGGAGGTGGACCCAATTGGGTCAAACCTATAGTTGATTATTATTATGGTAATTTTACGTTGGTTAAATGGAGAATTTTTTATTCACAAAGGCATGGAAAAGAGGGAGTAGAATGTTTTTGGAAGTGGATGGATATTTAGAAATTTTAATTTAAATATTCATGGTTATTCATATTGTTTTTTCAAAAATTTAAGAAGGGGTAAATTAAAATTTCTAAATGGTTTATTGAATTATTTAAATGGTTTATTTAATTATTTAAATGGTTTTATTTAAATGTTTTATTCAACTATTTCTGATGAGGTAAATTTAAGTTTCTAATTTTAAGTTTATTAAAAAAAAATGAATTAGGTTAACTAAATTGGCTAAAAGATTATTCGGAAATTTAGGATGGGAAAACCAAATTGGTTAAGAGGTTATTCAATGATGGCAGACAAGGTAAACTAATTTTTTTATTTATTTAAAATAAGGATATGATATCTCTTTTATATTACAAGTGGTAAAAAAGTAATTACACGGGCAAACTAAATTGGTTAAGAGTTTATTCAATGATTTCAGACAAGGTAAACTATTTTATTTATTTATTTAAAGTAAGGATAGGACATCCCCTGGATGGGGTGTCACCTGGTGACTGCATGTCACATGGTGCACTAGCAGTAAGGGCAATTAAAGCCCCTCGCCACCAACACCCTCCTCAATTCATTTGACATACCTTGCATTTACTTTGAGTAGAGCATAGAGTGTTGGGACAGTCCAACAACTCTAATGGTGCTTCAAATCTGGTTTATGGGTATTGGTACAATGTCTCCTTCTCGCAACACTTCTACATTCATGGCCTCCATTGCAATCACCTCACTCATCATCACACAGGGATTTCCCCATTGCTTCCCTTGTATTCATTTTTCATCCTCAGTCCCTCATTCTCCCCTTTCTATCAAGCTTTGGACCTCCTAGGCCACAGTTTTTTTCATTCTATCCCTCCCAAGCATTTTCAGCCTCTCCACTATGCATTCTTCTCCCCATAAGCTTGGTTCGTTATGCACTTTGAGAGAGGCAATCCCAAGTGTGGATCGGCTTACTACAATCAAGTAGGCAGGCACCTACGCACTAGACCTATGACTCTCTTTCCCTTTCTAGGAAGCAACCCAACCCATTCTCCCCATTATAATCATAATTGGGACAAGGAAGTCCAAGAAGAGCCTCACTCGCCTATCCCAACACCCAATTATGGAGGATTCATACTGGAGGAGGAGATTTATCCTCATTGGGCAGATATTCCTCATCATTTGCAGGATGCTAGCGGTGAACAGACGACACAAGCAGGTACCAAGGACCCAGTCATGACAGGTTGTCTGGTAGAGGAGGAGCTTCGTCCTCTATTGTTGAATTGCTGCAAGAATTCCACCGACCCCAA
>JZKD02S1674506.1:269211-299923 GCA_000966675.3 Picea glauca | reverse complement strand
AAACTATATAAAATAATTAGAAATTTGAATATTTTTAAAAAAATATCGCCAAACATTTATAGTTGACATATGAAGGATTAGTAAGATTCACCAAGGTTTCTACATTTTAAAATAAATTTCCATCCTTAAAATCATCCCTGCACTTGACCCTCATTTTTTAGATGAGGTACCTAGCCTAGCAGATGCATAACTAGTTCCTCCTCAAGAAATGCATGGATGTTATGTTTGATTCCTTATCAGGCGAGCCCACAAAGATTCATTTCCCCACATCCTTCCAGCCTTATGCCTTCACGATCATCTAGGAAGAAAGCTCGGGTTCGCCTCATCTTTAGATTTTCTACTGTTAATTTTCTGGTCTTTTGTTGCCATGAAACTCTGGTGCACTAACTGGTCAATGAACTATGTCAACCTCGTGTTCTGGTTTCCATGTATTTGGTAGAACATGTGGCAAAATATTACGGTTTTTAGACATGTGTCACTTTCTAGTCTTTGCATAGTGCCACCTATTCTAGTTTCCACACCTATGACATAAAAGGTGGTGAGTCTTGATGTAATATTTTGACAAGTGTCACTTTTGATGGCATAAGGTAATACAATCTCTTTTTTATTTACGAAAAAAAAGTTAGGATAGGACATCTCTTTTATATTACAAGTGGTAAAAAAGTAATTACACACATGGTAGAATGATTCAAGAGAGTGTCTCAACTTGAAACCTTTTTTATGGCATGTCAAGATCATGCCTTAAGAACTTTCAAAAACAAAATATGACATTGTCTAAGTATTTTCTAACCTCTATAATAAAACCAAAAACTAGATTTTAACATATCTTGGCCCATGAACATTACATTATAACATGAACATAAAGAAACTATCTTGAAGAGGAATTAGTCTATGGCCTCTAAAAATTTTAAAGTGAAACATAAAAACTATATAATCATGTATATAGAGATAGAATCAAGCATTTACATGTTATTTTGCATCATCATATAGAGAGGTAAGGTGCTGGGGTCTTCACCCCCTTGTTGTTCTTCTCTTTCTCCCTTTGTTTCATCTTATGTATCCTCGTATGATACTTGGAGGGATTACAACATGAAATAATACTTTTCATTTAGCTGGTTGTTACAAGAGAATCCCCTTGTGGACAAGTGGATTTCCTCTTGGATACTAGACCCCTACGACCAAGACAGAAAAGTGTTATTGTGAACACTAACATTCCTTTTCATGAAGCTAAACTATTCAAATAAGAAGAAGGAAGAAGGGTAAATACCTTTTACTGATGTTTGTCCTTGCTCAATCTAGGTTGATCTTGATCTCCAAGTTCTTCAGAAGGTCCTGCAATACAATGAGCAACAATAATGAGACATTATTCCTACTCTACCATGATTAGCTTCATAATGGATCTATAACAGAGACAAGTTCATGAAATGTACACAAACTTTAAATGAAACAGGCCAAGCATAGATTTGTATTAATGAAAGAAAAGTGAAATGCTTACAGCCGTAGATGTAGGTGCAACAGCTTCACCAAGCTCTCTTGGTCCAGACCCTTGCTCAAATAATCCACACATAGAATGATGATGCTTCCATGATATCTCCCTTATGAGATCATAAGTTTGATGCCTTACAATGTCTCCCCTTTCACCATGAAGAGGCCTCCTTATATAGGCTTGGAGAGGCCTAACCACTTAAGATATTATTGGGATAAGTTGAGGATTCTTCTTCCTTAGTTCTGGATCTTCCCTAAGATCGAGCCTTGACCTTAGATCTGAATCCAACCAACTCCAGATATGAAGGGATTCTTCCCTGATTTCTCTCAACAATCCAAAAATTTGCTCAAGAAAGGCCATCGCTGCCTCAGAATGGGGCATAGAGCGTTGGAATGCTCCCCCAAAAGAGGTCACAGAGCGTTGCCTTCCAAAATTGATTTTTTAGTGGTTGTTTCTGTGGAAAAAGACTTGTACTCTTTGTCAAATGATTTCTTCTCTTCAAAACCAATCTTTTGAGGTGTCTCTCAAGTGTTCTTGATAATGTCGTCTGAGATACAACATGGGGAAGATGACAGCATGATATTTGTGACACTTGTGGGAGAAATGTGACACTTGCGACATTTGGTAATGACGACACTAGGCCATCATCGTAATGATTAATTTTGATGTGTAACAGATTGCCCCCCAAAGTGAAAAGTTAGAATACAAGAACTGATGAATGAAGTACTTTGTAGACATTTTCAAGCAATGGTACAGACTCAAAGAACCTAATATAAGCTACACAAAACCATCAAACAAATATTATGACATGTTTCAAACCCAAGGCAGACATACCTATGCTTGAGTGATAAACATTGTCAAGGTATGGTTGCCATAAAATACACTGCAGATCCATAATTGTATTGACAAAAAGGTATAGACACTGAAGATACAATGTGTATCTATACTCCTATGACCTGAACTGATCGTAGCCACTAAGAATACACAGTGGATATATGAGACGAAAAGACATAGCCAAGACCAATACAAAGTGGATCTATGTGACATTATATGTGTCAATGTTCAAAAGAAACTCCATTGCAACCTGGGCAAAGTACATATAAGAGTGATGACTCAACCCAAGGTCTTCTTACCGATCTCGATGTAGTACGAATCTAACCATGTGAATAGATGTCCTGATGTCAAACATGGTAGAAACCACTTGATTATCGGTCAATGAGGTAAACCATTAACAAGCATGAGGGAAATCACCATTGATGTCAATGATTCCCAAGGTACTCTAGTCCATTCCAACGAATGTGAATGGATGAGTTGAAGTCAAACATCTGTGGAATCATTCGATTATAGGTCAATGATGTAAACCCACTGTCGAACGCGAGGAGGCCTACCATTAAGGCATGCAAGTCCCAAGGTACTAACTATTTTCTAAGTCTAGTTCATGGATAATGTGTTGAAGTCAACAGGAATAGACTCATCGAAGGAGAGCCTTGGTGTATCTCCCATCAACGACATGAAACTGAAATAGTTATGTAATTGGTGGATCAAATCAACATGGACTGACGTGGGTATTGAACAGGAATTTGTGATGGTTGGCTCTTGAATTAGATACTTCCCTTGAACACTGAGGCATGATAGTAGAAAACTTGACATGGACCAAAACTTGATAATGCAATGGATACTGTGAATTTCATCAGGTGACCAAAAGGAGTAAGGAAACTAAAAGGATTGGTTTAGTATAGAGGTTCAACGGAAAAATGCATGCAAAGATAAAATGTTGTGTTCAAGGGTGACTGTAAGAGTTACTGGTAATGTTCTCAAAAACTGCTTGGCTTGCTTCCTTCAATTTCCCCCCCATCCAGATAGACGCATAACTCTTTTCAATTTAACGAGCTCGAGGAGGGTAACACATGATCGATATTAACTCACCTTCGGAAGTCCCTCTTCGCTTGTTTAACAAATTGGAAGAAGTAAGGGTTCGGTCCAATATGGGCCCTTCAATGTGATTGTTTAACGAGTCCATAGAAGGTAAACTCGGTGATTTTTCATGTTTAGAGAGTCTGAAAAGAATTTAAAGACAAGTCCAGGGTAGTGCTTTTCCGTAATTTTAGTCTCGCAAGGCCAAAAAAGAGATAAATTATCACTCGAAAGATGCCCTTTCAAACCTTTTAACGAGTTGAAAAGGAAGCAAGATCACTCGACAATATTTTCATGTTTAGAGAGTCTGAAAAGAGATTAAAGGAGACTCCAGGGGCTTCCTTTTTCGTGTATCCATGCGGGTCCGAGAAAGAGATAAAATTTTACCTGGTGCGTTCTTATGTTTTTTGAGCGTGAGAATGAACTAAGACTATGCTCGTGAATGTGACAAGATAAAAAAGAACAAAACTGCTCTGAAACCTGCCAATAATGTCAAAACTGCATTCCAGGGTATTAATAAGGCCTCCAAAATATTTTTCAAAACCCAAAAATAACTATATCTTAGGAAAAAATGAAATTTATAATAGTAAAATGGGGTAAAAATATTATTTACCATTTTATTTGTGCAAATATTTGTAGCAGTGGAGAATTTGTGCTTTGTAGGGTGAATCTTGCATTTCTTGGTCCCGGAGCTACAGTCAGCTATTTTCCTTGTTGTTTGGACCAGGCTGGTGCTCCTCTTCCTCTCTCTAATTTGTATGGTTCAAATTTTGTTTTTAGGCAATAATTGGGTGCAAATATTGATGCCCTGGGTTGTCTCAAGCACCCAAAAGGGCTCGACACTCCTCTAGACTTAGTGGGGGAAAGTTTCCTGATTTTGTAAGCGCCCAGGCAAGCTGATGAAGGCATGCCAACGCTATGGTGTAGAGGTGGAGAGGGAACTGCCCAAAAACCACAAGAAAAAATTCCTAAAATGGCCAACGCTTTCTCAAAACATGAAGGGGAGAATTTTAAATTTTTAGAGTGCCATGGTGGCCGTTGTGAGGGGGCGTTGGTGCCCTGATGTGCATATAAAGGGGTCGTTGGCCTCATAGAAAGAACAAACAATTTTTTTTTTAAGTTTTTAATTGCCCAAAAATTGTCGAAAAACGTGGCTAATGAATTTTGGTTGTTGATTATTGCAGGTAACTTCAACAAAAGTCATTATCGAGTGAAAATAAAGAGAGCATGAGCTCAATGATGTGGCTACCTTGCAAATTCCCCAATCACCAGTTGCATTGAGGAATTGCGTTCTCCTCCAGCTCTTCAAAATGCAAAAAATGAAGAAAGAGATTCTTCTTCTCCAGCATATGATCGGGCTATGGAATTTTGCAAAACAAGGGCTCCAAATTGGAACGCATCTTCTTACCATCGAGTTAGAAGATGTGTACTTCCTGACCAACCTCTCGAAAAGAGGGGCCCCTGTAGTTTTATCTGGATAGAGGGCACTTCCTGCGCCTGTAGATGAGTACCTGGTAAACGATTGTGTCCCGGGAGCGAGACTAGTGGGAGGTAGAATCGTAATCAAAGACTTCAGCGGTATACCTCTTCGGTCCATTATATTTTCCATTTCGAGTATAGAGGGAAGTACTAGCTCGCACCTAGTTTCAAGATCAAAGGTGGCCCATGGTTTACAGTGTCTAGAACCAACATTGTTTAACTAGAGTCCAGGGTTCCTTCAAAGTGTGAAGGAGCGAATTACGATATGCAGAGCAAGGCAGTAGAAGAAATTCGGGTATGGTTCATTCGTGTCTTCATTCTTCTTAGAATGCATTCCTCAGATGCAACCTCAGATTACATTAGCAGTACGACCAGTGGGAGAACCACGTATGGAGTGATGGACTAGCCTGTCTCCGAGATTAGAATCAAAGACAGAGTTTAGGTTCCCTGGTGACTTCTTCGCTTGGCTGGGACACCAATTGATTGTGATAGAAGAATTCCCATACACCGTAGTGGATTTTTGGGGAAGCATGGACCTGGTCCTTCCAGATGGGGTGGACTGGGACGCGTCAGGTAAGAAACCAAAAATGATCTTGTCAAGTGTTTTTATTTTTATTTTAAAACTTATATTATTTTTTGGGGTACATAGAAGAGTTTCTAACAGATGTATCATTTCATCATGCAGACAGGGGAGAAACACGTCTAGCAGAGACACTGGCATTGGGGTGCCACAGGGATTCTTAGATAGTAGTAGTGGCAGGGGGTCTCCAAGAGGTGTAGACAAACCTCCATGGTCTTACGACGGGTATCCCTCTTCTTTTGAGAAGGAACGTACCCTTACACTTGCAGAGACACGCAGTGGAAGTCCCTGAGACTATTAACTCTTTACTGAGACAAGTAGCACGTGCAGTGGTGTGCTACTTGGAGCACAATGTGATGCAGGAGGACTAGGACCTCATTGATATTTTTGTATAGTATTTATGATGATATCATGGGCACGAGGACCCAACATTTTTCCCTTCTATGTACTTTTTTGATGTAATCAAACATTTTCTGTCACGTCGTATATATATACATATCCGAGTTTTTACAGTGCCTAAATGACGTTTTTAATGTGATGTGTTTTAATTTGCATGTGATTTATGATTTATTTCCTTTATGAAAACTTATCTATGTGTGAGATACCTATCCATGATGTAATTAGCTAATGAATCTGAAATGGTATTGAGTTCTCTTGGTATGTGTCTGTATTCGATAAAATCAAATATTCGTTCAAGACAATGAAGTCGTAAGTGGAGACGTAGTAGGATAGGATTGTGAATAGCGTAGATTCGATTAAGTTGACAGAGCACGAGTTGGGAGTCTAGGTTGATGATCATGCAAGAAACACCTAGGGAGGAGGCCTCGGTTAAAATTTCGATGACAGTATGATACTCTGCCATGTTGTTAGTTGTTGATCCTAAGAAAATACCTCTTGAACTCACCAACTCATTAGAGTGGTAAACGACCCAAGCTGCAGAAGATACGTTTTGGGTGTGTCAACTAGTGCCATCCGCAAACCCGACAAAGATAGGAAAGAAATATTTCATATGCACATGAAAACACAACACACAGTATAAGTGGCTAAGGAAAAAACTTGAGCATGCAAAAGAAAAAGACACACCAAACTAAAATACAATAGTGTACAAAGCACACATGCTAGATGTTCTATGCATAGTACTTCTTAAGGTAAAGCTTGTTTCAAGGCTCACCCAGGGAGATTTCGTCGTAGTCAACTAGCTCATAGGAACCTCCATGTAAAACACGTTTCACGATGTAAGGACCATGCCATAGAGGTTCTAACTTACATGTCCCTAACTTATCATGAGCCTGGTCATAAACAAGGACTAGGCCTCCTTCTGCAAAAACATGAGGGTGGACAGATTTTTCGTATTGATTCTTGATTCTCTTTTGATATGTCTCATTAACAAGAGCAGCATCACGACATGTTTCATCCAACCTGGTCAGGTGTAAGAAGCAATCTTTTTTGGAAGAAGTGTGAGGAAGGAGTTCTACTTTGAGTTTCAATGAGGGAATTTCACACTTGATTGGTAAAACAAATTCTATGCCATATACTAGCTTGAAAGGAGTGAATCCAGTAGCAGTTTTCACTAAAGTACGATAAGACCAGAGAGTGGATAAAATTTGTATATGCCAAGACATATTTTTTTCCCCTACCATACATTGAATCATGGTTTTAAGGACCTTGTTGATGGCTTCAACTTGTCCATTTTCTTGAGAATAGTACATGGATGAGTTCTCATGGTGAAAAACCAATTTGGCATGCAACTCACTCATCATCTAGTTTTGAAAGTGTGAACCATGATCAATGACAATGTCTTGTGGAACACCAAAGTGAGTGATGATGTGGTTAAAAAAGAAAAGAGTTATAGTATGGCCATCATTCAGAAAGGTACGCATAGCCTCAACCCATTTTGCAAAGTAATCGACAACGATGATTATATAACCGTTCCCCTCGACTAAGGTAGGCTTAAACTGTATGAAATCAATGCCCCATTTGGCAAAGGGGCCGATGGAAATAATGGGATGCAGCAGAGCAGGGTGGGTGCGTGGATTTTTATGAAAAACTTGGCAGGGTGGGCACTTTTTGACGGCCTCAATACAATCCTTAAAGATTGAGGGCCAAAGGTAACCGACACATAAAAATTTCTGGGTTGTAGCCATCCCAGAAAGGTGACCGCCACAGGCTCCAAGGTGACAGTCATTGAAGATGATTTCAACCTCTTAATAAGTAATACATCGTCGCAGGATAGTGTCAATGCCACGGTGATATAAAGTTTCGTCAATAATAAGGTAACGATGGGAATGGTGGCGAATACGACAATGTTCTTCATTAGAGATATTGGGCTGAAAACGTTGTGTCTGGAGATAAATAAGGATGTCTCCATACTAAGTATTGGAAATGCTAATGAGGAATAGAGATTCATCAGGGAGAGAATCTCTAGTCTCAATGTCTTCATTAGCATGGGGGAAATCACATATGAGCTCCGCAAACACCAAGGACTTTTTAGATTTGGACTTAGCAAATTCAAGATGGAATTCCTAAAGGATGACGATCCATTTGGAGTAATTTCCCCCAAGGACTTGATGTGTCAGAATATGATACATGGGGTTTGAATCCGCGATAACTGTGGTTGTGCATAGAAAAATGTAATGATGGAATCTCTAGACAATGATGACGAATGCCAAATCCAACTTTTCAACATGTGAATATCAAAGCTCAGGACCAGATAGAATTTTTCTCAAATAATATATCACGTGTTCCTCACCGATAGGGTCCTCTTGAACTAACACCATAGAAATAATGGAAGTAGAGGCTTCTAAGTAAAGGATATAGTCCTGCGTATAATTCGGAGGATGAAACATAGGTGCATTGGTCAATGCATGCTTAAGAGCAACAAAATATTGTTGAGCAGTGTCAACCCAGATGAAAGGGGTGTCTTTCTGCAACAATCGCATAAGTCCTTTGGTAATCTCAGCATAGTTACAAATGAAACAGCAAAGAAATTTTGATTTCCCCTGCAAACTTTGGAGTTGTGTCAGATTAGTAGGTGGAGGTAAAGCAAGGATAACTTTAATTTTTAAGGGATCCACCCAAATCCCATCCTTGGAAACAACAAAGCCGAGGAATCGACCTGATTTGACAACAAAGATACACTTATGTGGGTTCAAATGAATGCGTTAGAACCAACATCGAAGAAAAATATCCTTTAGATGGCCAAAATAGTTTGATCAACATAATGAATGGGCTGGTAAATCGTCGAGGTAAGGTTTTGCAATATGTTTGATATCGTGGAAAGCATATGACATGGCCAGCTAGAATGTGGCATGAGAATTTTTTAGGCCAAATGGTAGTTTCCAATAGGTGAAAGTTCCCCACGGGAAAATGAAGGTTGTCTTATGCTGAGCAGCAGGTAAAATGTCAATTTGGTTGTACCCTGAGAAACCATCCATGAAAGAGAAAATCATGTTACCTGCGCAATTATCAATGATCTGGTTGATGAAGGGAATAGGGTAGTTGTCTTTCGAACAAACCTTATTGAGGTCCCTTTAATCAACACACACATGAATGGTCCCTTTCTTGTTAGTAAGAAGAACAATGTTTGAAACCCATTATGTCAAAGGGACATGATAGATGAAGCCAGATTTCAATAATTTCTCAACTTCTTCCTTAATAGCTGCAGTCTTCCTAGGATGGACCGGGCAAAGTTTATGTCAAATATTTTTGACACCTAGGTAGGTTTTAATCTCATGCACAATGATCGATGGATCAATCTCTAGCATCTCTTCATAGCTCCAAGCGAAGACATCACGAAATTCTTTAAATAAAGCGGTATAAGAGACCACTTCCCCGGGTGAACAATTAGCACTGAGGTTAATGTTTTCCACAAAACCTTCATTGTTCGAAATGTCAATAACAATCATAGATGAAATGTTTCCCAAATTCCCCTCAGAAAGAGTATCTTGTGTGAGGATGGGAGATTGTGGGAAATTGTCAACATCAGGAGGGAAGACAGAGTGTATGTCTTCCTGAATTTCTTCAAGAGGTGGAAGAAAAGAGGATCGATGATGGATATTATCCCAAGGTATGTTGTCGATGCTAAGAATTTCCATTATAGATTCATCGGAAGGAAAAATTTGGGAAATGTAGTTGAACACAAATGATAAGAAATTTAATTATGATGGCATCGAGTAACTGTTGGGTGCTAAGAGATGTTGGTCATCAAAGGAGGGAGAGGTAGATTGAATTGCAACATATGAGGTTTTGGCTGGACTAAGTTTCATGGTGTCACCTAGTGCATCGAATTCCAAAGGACTAGGTACAATCCAAGGGTCCGACGATTCCAAGGATTGGTAAACCGTAGTCAAAATCATATTGATTGTTCCAATATGATTTGTAGTGGGTGCAAGTGGTGTAGGGAAGGTACTCGTAAGGCTAGAGTCTTTCAACAAGACAACACCAACTCTTATGTATGTGATCTTTTGATCTCCGAAGAAGGGAATATTGTTGGTAGCAGGAGTGCAAGCGTCAGGTGTATAGTAATCCAACTAATAAATGGTGACAATTTTACCTTGATGAGGAAATTGCGCACATCAAAACACCGAAGAAGCTACAACATTCATGGCATAAAACCAGCTTCTTCCAAGTAACAAGTTGTAATTGAGAGGAGCATCGACCACCTCAAAATCAACAGTAACACTTTTGTCGCCTAACTGAACGTCTAAGGACTGTAATAGTCTATGAGGATGAAAATCTTTCCCATCGAATGCACTCAACATCATTGGGGATTTGTTAAGTTTGGGTGATTTCAATATTTTCCAGTAGGCTAAAGACATGACACAATCAGAGGCTCCCTCTTCCAAAATAGTTCGGTGAATTTGTTGATTGTGAAAAACAACATCAACTTGGAAAGAAAGTTGGTGAGAGAGTCGAGATGTAAAATTTTCCAGGTTAAACATGATATTATTGGATGACTCAGGATCAAAAACACCAATAGCAACCAAGAGAGTTCTACAATGATTGGGGCAGTGTTGTAGAACTTCTAACGCAGACATAGAAAATGATGCTTGAGACAAATATTCAACAATGTTGTAGTTCTGGGTTGCACATGAACTAGGACTAAGGTATATTTATGGATAGTTCTCTTAGGAGGGCGTAAGATAGATTTGAACACAGGTTTCTTGATCTGAAGTGGTCCAAATGGACGACTAACAGATGGAGTACTAACGGAGGATGGTGATGGATCCGATAAAGTATCGTTAGTGACCTTTCCTTTGTCAGGTTTAAATGGTGTGTCATATGTTGTAGAGCGGGTGTTTAAATCAATCCCATTAAATAGATAAATATGGGCACTTGTCGAGGCTTCATCATGAGAAGGGTGGTTGGAACTGCCCCCTGGAGAGGGGGTTTGAGAAACCATATATTATTGCTAAGGAAAAGGTTGAGTAAGCACGACAGGTTGGCAATTCCCTTTAAACATTTTGGCCACTTCATCGCGATGTGGACAGTCTTGAGTGTAGTGATTGTCACCACAAATAAGACATGGGAATTTCATCTTCCGCTGTGGTTTCTTTTTGGTAGCAGGTGGTGGGTTTTGAAATTTAGGTTGCTCATTGTTATTATTCTTTTTGGTTTTTGTTTTTTTTTTCTTACCTCCGGATTGTTGTGAAGGGGCAGACTGAACTGCATTCACCTCAGATATTTGAGTTTGGGGGGATGTGGAGGAGAGTATGGTCGAACTGGGAGAGGGTGTCGGAGCAGATTGGTTATCTTTTCTAGTCAACTGGGATGGAGATTAGGTTTTGATGGAGCCAATAACGCCATCTGCATGTGATGAGGATGAAGGTTTGGATGGATTGGTGTTTGCACGGGTAGCATTTGGGATTAATTCATACAAAGTGCCAGATTGGGAATAAACCAAATCTAAGTACTAAGCCCGAGCAATGGCCTCTTCCTTGGGGACTACACCACCCATGGCGACATCACGAGCAACCAGGGGTAAGAGTGATTTAGTAAACCATTCATCCAATAATTGGTCAGGAATGATTTCTTTGATCAACCTTCATCGTCACCTCCACTCATGAATATGATCGGAGATGTGCACATAGTTGGTCTAACAAAGGGAGGTCAATAGTTTGGTACTCGTCTCGTATCGAATGGGTAGTTGAAATTGTGTGAGAAAGGACATGGCAAGGAAGTTGAAGTCTTGAAAAGAACCACGTGGCAATTCAATATACCACTTGGCTACTGAACCGGTAAGTGTTCGCTAGAAAAGACGCAAATGTATAGAATCGTCCATTAAGGAGTTTGATGAACACCACAAATGGAAATTCATCACATGGTTATTTGGGTCTTCTCCAGGTTTACCATCAAATTTTGGAATATCAGAAGGTAGTTTAGCCGAAATTACTAGCCAGAAAGGATAATGACGTATAGGATCATTGGTCAACCGAGACAAGTCTGGGAGATATAGAGTAGCAAGGAACGGTAACTGTTGGTTAACCTGAGGGTGATACTGGTGTGGCATAGGGACACCAGTAGGACCGTAAATTGGATTAGGTGGATAATTGTAAACAATAGGTCATCCTGCATATAGTTGTTGTTGACCAGAGTAAACAAGATTCGAGGAGGGTTGAGAAACATGTGCGAGAAGAGGATAAAATGATGGATTTTGAGGATTATAATTTGGATTTGGTGTTTTCCCGTAGGGGGGGTAAACATTTTGTCCATAAGGAGGATATATATTAGTCCCTTGAGAAATATGAGGTTATTGTATACCTTGAGGATTATGCTCCCCAGAGAACTGTGGGTTTCCTGGGAAAGGGATGTTCCATGGATTGGGCATAGTAGATGAATTATGTCCATAAGGTTGATGATGGGAGCCAGTCTGAGGCTACCCCCCAGCATGAGGTTGTCATCTAAGTGGAGGTTTCCCTCCGAAAGGAGGTTTCCCTCCAAAAGGAGGTTTCCCTTTGAAAGGAGGTTGCCCTCTGAAAGGAGGTTTCCCCCCAGCATGAGGTTTCCCTCCAAACGGAGGTTGCCCCCCAACATGAGGTTGAGTCCCTGGAGTTTGGAAACTAGACATAAATGACTAACCGGTGCCACTTAATGTATTAGAGCCACCAAGACCAGTCCCTACGGGATGTTGTATAGGTATAGAAATTTCGGGTATAACCTAGGTAGTGTTGACAACGAAAGAATTCAGTGCTCTACACCCAAGGGGAAGTGACGAAGAAGACCTAGATGAAAGTGGTGTACCAATGGGAGCTTGGCTAACCACTATGTTACCAGTGGGAATAGTCACAATGTGAGGGACCATCGTAGAATGGGCCATTTGGAGAGAAATAGTGGAACTTGGACCAACAAATTGCATTTTCAGAGCAACAGACAGTGTGGTTGAACTAATGGTTGTACCACTAAAAGTATCTAAAGGTAAAGCATAGGTAACAGATTTTTCGGGTATTTGGGATATGACAGGTATATCAGCACCTATTCCTAATCCATAAATGCCTCGCACCATGCGAGGTGAGCTTCGAACTATGTCAACAGTCCAAAGGGGGTCTTCGACTTTAGGGCTCGAATGAGACCCAATCGAAATGTCAAAAGGATCAATGACAACAAGTTCTCTGGCTGAATTCAATTGGAGAAAGCACCTTTCATATCCCGCAGGAATGCGGAAAGCCTCCATATAATTTGTAACAATTTGAAAATTTTCTAAAGAGGTTGAAACTTCCTCTTGTGAGGTTATAATGTCATGGACCTCACTCTGTTGAGGAGAGCCCTCCATAGAATGAGGGGTAAAGGGGTAGAATCTTCCATATTTTTGGGGGGAAATCCTTGTACCCTATGCGAATGACATGGAAGGTCGATGTTGGCAGAAAAAAATCGATGGAAAAAATCTATGGCCAACTAACGAAAAAGAAATAGTATGCACTAATAAAATCTAGGAATCAAACCAGGCAAACAAAACCTTCTCTCGATGACCGTACTAGTTGGTGATGAAATCCAACATCGCGTGATCAAGTCAAGAAGGGGCTAGGATATGGTGGAATAGTTACGATGGCAACCTGCTTAACAGACTTGCACCTTGCTGCAATCTTCAACGTAGTAATTTTGGATTTACCCTCCAAGGATCCCTAGTGAGTTTGACAACTATTTGTTCCAGGTACAATGAATACTTCTCTTCACCATCACCTTGTGTAAGTACCTAAATATTATGGCTACTAAGGACACCAACTCACAGTCAGCCCTAGGCGGGTAGAGTCAACAGTCCAGTCTGAACGTATGAGAAGGATAACAAGTCTAAAATCCTTTGAGAGAACTGAGGACAAGTGGACCGGTAGAACTCTAGAGGACCCCGAATGGATTTGGAGTTCACGAAGCACCGAGACCAAATTAAACTAGCTAAAACTCAAGAAGAATGCTCAATATATGACCTGACCTCTAAAAATGGTTGAACCACGGAGGGATAATCTTTGTAACTCTCCCGAATGCGACCTCGTGTGTAACCCCTATGTGAGAGGGGGATCCCAGAAAGCCTATACAATAATTGGATTTTCTCTCCCTATCGCAAGATGCTAATCTTTGTTTTTAATACTTTGGAGAGTTGTACTCACAGCCTAATCCAAAGTACTAATCCTATTCTAATGTTGGTGGAAGATTCTAAAAACAAAATGTTCTAGATAAATTTTAATTAGCGTTCATTTTGCAGTTGTTCTTTACTCAAGGGTGTATGAAAAAGAAATTGATGGTATTATGACTCAATTCCCAAAAAATGCATAAGAAATGATAAGCAGTCTTTTCTTTCAATGAATGCCTATTTAAGGGAAGGAGAAAAATGTCATTTTCACTGTCAAACACTAAGATGCAGTATCCTCAATCAATTGTTTCTTAATCAAATCCAGTATAATGCTAAAAATTTCATAGAATTTTGTTCTAATATCCAAAAACAATCATAAAAAATGTATCCTTTTGCTTTATGTGTGAATGATAATCAATCTGATGTAAATCTCCCTATGTCATTCAAACTTTAAGATCAATGAGATTTAGACAATCAGAAGCAAACTTCACACAAACAAAAACACACTCTCATCATGATTAAACAAGAAAGACAAAGATAATGAAACTTGCAAAAAGAAAACCAAAAAAAATCAAAAAGAAGGAAAAAGGCCTGGACAAGATGACTTTAAAGATCAAATGGAAAGGTGCATAGACCTTTAAATTTCCTTACAAAACCTTTAACTCAATCAGATAAATGAGAGGAAAATAGTAAGTTGACACTAAATTGTCAACGACAAAGAGTGACTTCGAGGTAAGGAAAAAATATCAAAATTCCAAAAAAAAGGTGATCAATTCTCAGAAAGAAAAGTGTTGAAGGCCAAGACAAAGATGTACTGAGGTTGTAAGGACTCTGAGTAAGTGCCAACAAGAAGAAAATGAACTCATATATTGAAATCCTATAATATTCTTAACATAAAAGGGGCAGCACTTTGGTTTCAAGGGCACCAGAGTGTTACAACTCTATGTGTAAGACTAGCAGGGAGCGTCAACGCTCTGGTAGCAAGAGCAGGGGAGCACTAGCCTCTTAAAGTTCAAAAAAATGACCAGGAAATAAAAAACTCAAGCAAACTCAAACAATCAAAGTGTAGAGGATAGAATAAAGGGCCAATCAACACATCTAAGAATCAGAGAAATAGTATGAAGAAGGTCAAAAAATTAGCAAAGGCCAAAACAAGACCTAGGAAAGGAATCAAAAATCAAAGTCCCTCCCCAGTGGAGTCATCAATTTCTATTACAGGAGAATCCCCCTGTGGACAAGTGGATTTCCTCTTGGATACTAGACCCCTATGACCAAGACAGAAAAGTGCCATTGTGGACACTGACATTCCTTTTCATGAAGCTAAACTATTCAAAGAAGAAGAAGAAGAAGGAATAAGGGTAAACACCTTTTATTGATGTTTGTCCTTGCTCGATCCAGGCTGATCTTGATCTCCAAGTCCTTTAGAGGATCCTGCAATACAATGAGCAACAACAACAAGACATACTTCCCACTCTACCATATTTAGCTTCATAATGGATCTATAACAGAAACAATTTCATGAAACGTACACAAAAATTAAAGGAAACAGGCCAATCATAGATTTGTATTAATGAAAACAAATTGAAATTCTTACATCCATAGATGTAGGTGCAGCGGCTTCACCAAGCTCTCTTTGTCCAAACCCTTGCTCAGATCATCCACACACAGAATGATGATGCTTCAATGATATCTCCCTTATGAGATCATAAGTTTGATGCCTTACAATGTCTCCCCTTTCACCATGAAGAGGCCTCCTTATATAGGCTTGGAGAGGCCTAACCACTTAAGAGATTCTTGGGATAAGTTGAGGATTCTTCTCCTTTAGTTGTGGATATTCCCTAAGATCGAGTCTTGACCTCAAATCCGAATSCAACCAACTCCAGATATGAAGGGATTCTTCCATGATTTCTCTCAACAATCCAAAAATTTGCTCAAAAAATGCCAACRCTCCCTCAAAATGGGGCACAGAGCATTGGAACGCTCCCCCAAAAGAGGTCACAGATAATTGGCATTCCCTGACAGTGTATAGGGGAGCATTKCTTTCCAAAATTGATTTTTTTGTGGTTGTTTTTGTGGAAAAATACTTGTACTCTTTGTCAAATGATTTCTCCTCTTCAAAACCAATATTTTGAGGTGTCTCTCAAGTTTTCTTGATAATGTCATCCGAGACACAACATGGGCAAGATGAAAGTATGATATTTGCGACACTTGTGGGCGAAATGTGACACTTGCGACATTTGGTAATGACAACACTAGGCCATCATCGTAATGAGTAATTTTGATGTGTAACATGTAACATTGGTAGATGTCCTCCTCGATTTCTTGCAAAATGGGCTTGTTTCTCTTTATAACTAAGCTTGGGTGGTAATATATTAACTCTTTAGTGTGTTGGTAAAGGTACAATATTAATGATTACCTTGTGTCTCTACTTATAGAGAAAAATATTTATAGAATGAGGTGAGTAAGTTCCTCATCAGTTCTTTTACTATCGGTGGCCCCCCTATATACCTTGAATTTATCCTCTAGATTTTGAAGGCATTTTATTGTGGTGGCCTTGTGCCTACCTTTAAATTCCTTCAAAATGCACCAAGAGTTTGTATGTAAACCTGGAGTTAGCTCATGTTTGTTTCCTCGTAGACTCTTGGTACTTCTTGTGATCTAGTGGTTGGCCCTTATCTCTATTCTTTAGCTAGGGTGGGTTAACATCATGTTATTCCTCTATTGAATGGTGTTACTTCCACACTATTTCTCTCATTTTTTATCCATTGTATGTTTCTCATTTCATCCTACTATAGTTTACTTCTCCTTTCCATAGGAAATGATTCCTAGTGACTAGTGTTAGATCACTAACAAAGTAGGCAGGGGAAACACTACTCAACTTTCCAAATGAAGTTATCATGTCTAATATAATGGAAATGGATGGAGGAAAATATCTTTCACCATATGGATGGCCTCTTTTGTTGTTTCCCACAATGTCCAAACAAAGTCTTGAATGCTCCAAAATTCTCCTAAAATATACACATAAAGGAAAAACAATGTTCCTCAAACCATTTAAAGCATTAATTATAAATGAAAATATAACAATAAAAATATGTAAGTAATCCTAACTAACACCGAGTGGTTAATTCCTCCTCAAGTCATGAAATTGACAATCAATAACCAAGTAAATTCCACCATTTTTTTTGTGGGGGGGAGTGGGGTGGAGGGGAAGAAGAGATATCTCCATATATTAATAAAAATGTGAAACAATAGTTAGAATGATGTACCTGATCTATTGTTGGCACCTTCTTCACCAAGTTCTAGATTCCTCTGACCTAAACCACTTATTGAATTCTACTTCACTTAAAAAAATCCTTACCATACATGAATGTGAAGATCAATAAAATTGTAGGTCCCAATTCTTGGAAATATAGTCACTATAAAAAACAATAGTTTCTATAGAAGAGGTTGGTCTTAAATTTTAGGGAAAAATCTATGAGGGAAATGCTCTAGCATAAGGGTGCTAGAAAGGTTAGTGCAATGACCCTTCTCCAACATTTGAAATCAATTTATATCATTAAGAGTTCGCTAAGTTCATTGGTAACCAGAATTAGGATTGAATACATTGTAAAATCCCATAAAACCCACTTAGGAGTGTGAAATTAACATGCATTTATTATTTTTCCCCTTTAGGATGTACTTGTTCCTTTACTTAAGGGAAAGTGTGATACACACATGTTGATTTAAATAAAGGTGAAAGTATGTGCAAAAAATGGAAATTGTCATATATTTCATATGGAGCAAAGGTAAACCTTGGAAGGTATTTTGGACAAAAGGGAATTAGAGGTCAATGATGACCAAATAATGTTATAACATATTCCCCCTAATGTATGAGGTCAAAAAGGGAAGTTGATGGTTGAAATAACTACAAGGAGAGCACCTTCTAGTAGAATTTTTTGTGGAGGATTTTAGTGTTACAAAATTTAGCAAAATTTTCAAACAATCTACTACAACCTCCTCTATTGATTGTGGAGGTTTTATTAGAGATTTTAACAGATGTTCCATATAGCTAAAAAAAAAAATGGGTGAGCAGATGTTGTAGCGGCTGTTTTTTTCCGATGCTTTTATTGTCAAAATGCATCGTTGTGCTCTTAACCAACTCACCCTGGTGCTTCAATATAGCACAAAACACATTGTTGTCTGTAGAATTATTATGCATTGGTTTCACATTTTTCGTTATATCCAGAGCACCGATGCTCTTATAATTTTTGTGCACCGGTTCCACATTATTTGTGTATGAAGCACCAATGCTTTTTAGTTTTTGTATGCCTCAATGAATTTAAGTTATAGTGTGACCTAGTGCATTTAAGTTATCCTAATCCCCAATGTGTTTAATATAACATGCTCCTCGGTGTTTGTATAATTAATATGTACTATTGTGTGTATTAGCATGTGCATCGAAGGGTAGTGAAATTTTGAATATTTGAGGTGATATGTTAGCACCATTGTTTTTAGTAAGCTCCAATGCATATATTATAGTAAAAACACCGGTGAATACATTATATTTAGATCTATGGTGTGTGTAATAAAAGTAATTCTCATGTTTGTACACTATATTTAGTGCCTCAATGTATGTTTTAAACATGAGCACTGTAAAATTTTGAAATGATAAATATTATTGTACATTATGTTGTTTATGGAATGATGTCTTTTCTCAATAGTTGTATCGGTGCGTTATTATAATTAATGTGCAGCGGTCTGTATGACTCCTCAAAAATCACCACTTTCTATATTATGACACACACCATCTAGTGAGTCCATAAGAATACAATGCACTGATATGTATATATTTTAATTAATTATTTTTTTTTACAAATTTTCAATTAATCATTTCAAAATCAAATATTTTTTATAACAACATTGTTTTCTATTTTTGTTATTTCATTTTGATATAATTATTACATTAATGTGTTATCCAACAAATTATACCTTTGTTATTTGTAATAATATAAATCATCCACATATTAATTACTCTGCAACACAACATTTTATAACATTCGACAATGCAATAAAATAAGAAACTCATTTTATTATATATGACTAAGAGACCCATTGTCATACAAAAAGGAACAACATAAAGGTCCACAAATCAAATTGCAACCAATATGTAATTATTGTGCTTATTGGTAACATGTCCTCATGCAATTGGGACAATATGTCGAGTACATTAAACACAATCCATGTTTTTCAGAGACAAATATTCCAAAACATACAACTTGCAATAACATTCAATTATATTGATTGTTATTCATTAGTTGAATTGGTGTCATCACTCAAACTGCAAGCATGCCTCATTTATTCATCATTTGTAGGTGATATTGTGTTTTGTTTATTCAACCTAATATTTTCTTAATCATCTTGTTTTTTTTTTTCACCTCTTCATCTTTCATCTACAAACATAGAAGTAAATTGTAATAAGTATATTCACATACACACACACATAATATAATATACATGATTTCATAAATAAATAAAAACATACCTTAGCACCAAGTCTTTCATAAAAAAAAAACACATTCTTTCAAAGCCATGCTTCATGCCTTCTCTCAAAATCTCCTTTGCTGGTTGCATTCCATACTTTGTTTCCTACACGTTTAATATGCCATGACAAAGCACTGTCAATATAATTGATATAAAGGTTTCATGTTGTTTTATTAATTGTAAAACAAGGGAAGTTAAACAACTTAGCTAATAACAAATTGTTCAATTAAACTTTAATACTTCAAGATATACTCGCAACTCATACTTAACCTAATGTTTATCAATCCATGTGTTGGATCATCTTTCTATGCTAGCACCTATTAGAAGACATCCATGGACAAGTGCAAATTGATTATTTAAATATAAATATCACAACAAACATGAAATATTAAGAAAGACCAAAAATGTAAATACTCACAAAGTTTGTGATCAACCCTTTTATTTCTCGTCATCTTGTCTTATGTGTTGAATGTGTTCTATTTTTTTTTCTGCAACAAAAAAAATGAAAATTAGTATTTCATGCAATAATTAAAGTTGTTGTACATAAACAAATAAATAAATGATTACATACCTTTGATGCACATTGTAGTTGGGATGGCTCCTCTTGCAATGAAATTATGATCATTTCTTTTACCATTTTCTTCTACAATTTTTTGGACATCGCTACTAGAATATATTGGTTTTCCCCTTGTTTGTCCCTTGGAATTTTCAAAATCTCCTTGAAAAAAAACTAAGAATCATTAGATATAAAAATTACATAATTTTTTACAAAATAAGATGTCGGTGCACATAGTAACTTAATAAAATATGGGGCATCAACCACATGTATACACATTGAGGCATCAACCATATGTATATGCATCCGTGTTTCAATCATATGTATATGCATTGATATATTATAACAGTGTCGTTGCAAAATTGGAAATGTTTTACAATTTTTTGTAATCAGTCGATGATTTATGAATAAAGAAAAGCATGGCTTCCTAAGTGTTATTTATTATGCATTGTTGACCTATGGAAAAATTTAAGACATGGTGGTTTCCATGTAAAAAATAATACTATTTCCATTTTAAACTCAATGATGCTCTTTTTAAGAAAATGTGCCCCGATGCTTATCTATGTACAATGTGCACCGTCAACCGCAAAAAGTTTTTTTAAACATTATTTCTAATTCAAAATAAGAAGTGTTGTTGACATGAAAATATGCATTAGTGCTCTTCCTATGTACAAAGCATGTCGTTAATTGTGAAGGAGTTAAAACAAATGACATCAATAGGACGGTTTGGGATCCAATGCAATGAGTGGTTTCATTACAATGGATAGGAAACAACCCATATAAATAAACAAACCCTATAATTGTTTTTTCTTAAAACATATTCTCTTTGTGAAATATAAAAATGGAAAGAAAAAAAATAGTGAGGAAATTAGGGCTTCCAATACCAAAGGTAACTATGAAACCTTTTTTTTGGTTTGGGAATGCACTGAAAGTTGTTTGAATCAAATAGGGGAAATATTAAGATGATTAATAGAATGAAATCATATACCTGAAATTTCTCCTCTGCAGATTTGTATGTGACCTACAGTAATCCATTTTGAATTTGTCTCTTAAAAAGAAATCCTCCCACTATGAAGTTATTATTGATAAATCTTTGTTACACAAATATCCCTTCTAAATTTTGGAAAAAAAATAAAAGAATGAATAGGTTTTTCATTTATAAACACAAAAAATAAAATTCTTGCTCATTTTTCGTGTATATTTCAGTGCATTGATGATAAACCCACACATTGTTTTTTCATAACTTACCTTTTCGGTGCACTATATAGTGATAAATGCACTGGTGTAGTGTGTATGTATAATAGGCCAACTTACTTTTCATAATAAACTTCAATGCATTGATAGTAAGAACGCATTAATGTTCTAACTTGCTTCCATTGATGCACTATGTTATTGGAAACGCACCGATGTAGTGTGTAATTAATAATGAACCAAATAACAGTTTAATTTGAAAAATGCAAATGTATACATCCACATTTAAATTTTGCAGATGTTTTTCTTTGCAGAGGAAATAACGAAGGTCTATCATTAGTGCTTCTCTCAATTAAACACATTGGTGCATTTATTTTATCACAAGGCACCGATGTGTATTTATATGATTAAGTGTACCATTAATCTATAAATTTTATATGCAAACAAATATGTGGACAAAGAGATATGTCTAGAATGTGGGCATGAGAGGTACAATAAATAAATAAAAAAGGGTAAGGCACATGGTCCTCATAATATATTGAAGAAAATTTGTATAATTCCAAGGATTTCAATGCTCTTTTGTTGCAAACAATTATCCATGTTGTGGGTGTGGAATGTCTCACATATAAGTGATTCAAGAGTTATGTCAATCCTAGTGGATTCAATATCCATGAATAATATAGAGAATACATGGCCCAATAAATTCAAGGATGAAGTAAGGATCTTATAATTGAGCATAGCTATTTTGTTTGTCCAATGGTAGTGATTGTTGTGCTTGTTTTTCTACTTGGGTGAGAAAAACCAAGGAACTTAACTACCTAGTTAGGCCAACAAGATAGCACAAAAATTTATTAGTTGATTATTGGACCAACCATAAAGAAAATAGGAAAACAACTAACAAGAAAAAATACCGCTAAAATAAGCATGCATAGAACTCAAATGGAAACATGAAAATGGAACAAGGAATAACAACCAATAGGATTGATCTTCGAATTAGTAACACCTAGGAGAAGTAAGGGGACTTATGAATCCCCTATTCCTCCTTGTGAGGGCTATTGAGTCCCTCAAAATAGGTTTCTTCTCTCTTAACAATGGAGTAAAAATGGTGAAGAATTTCTTGTTAAACTTGTCAAGCGGTGAGAGGTATAACAGTTGTTGTGAAATATCAAATAGCTCTCAAGATAATAGATGGATTCTCCAAAATAAAATTGAGGATCATAACAATACTAATGAATTCCTTATTTTTGTATATCCCTCAAGCATGCATTTATAGGACCATTACAAGATTTTACATAACTAGTTTAAAATGTGAATAAGGGCCCTTTGAGAGGTATCACATTTCCCTTTAATAGTCAAAAAGATATATTTTAGACCTATTTGAGTGTCTTTTCATGGTGCACCTCCATCTGTAAGTGGTTGAGGCCCGACCAAGTGCATAGCTACGATGTTTCTACATATGCATAGGTCTTTGTGAGGATAGTCATGCAAGCCACACAATTTGCACAAATTCTCGTGTGTTGGCTCATGTAGGTTTGCATAAGACGGCTTTGAGGAAACTACACAAAAATTCATGGGACTTTTCATATAGTTTTATGACTTGTTGAGTTGATTCAGTAAATGTTGGAGGGATGTTAATTGATTTGTTGTGTTGGTACTTTCTTCAACCATTTTCTGTATTGCTATGAAAAAAAATTCGGTGATAAAAATGATCAATAACAATATCCCCCATGGTTGACCATGAAGAATAAACATCTTATGCTAGCTCTTATAGTCTCGAGTAGAAGGAAAGTGAAAAGAATGGATGTCTACCTCCAACCACTAATCTATGAATTTAAGAAATTATGGGAAGGGATACATGTATATGATGTATGAATACCCATCCCAATGTAGAGGTATTTTACGTTGTATGGAATATGTGTGTACAGCATGCATTATTATCTAGTATTAGGAGTTTTCTCTAGTAAACATGTTGATTGATTTTTTTATATCTGTAGTGTTATTCGGCATACTTCATTTGGTGCAACTATATTTTTTACACTAACATTATTTGTATATGATAACATCACATGTCTTGTAACAAAAGTGTATCATGGATGTAAATGTTGTGGACCTTCTATACAGGACAGGTGGTCCAACCACCTACAAAAGTTGGTGTACGAATATTTGAGGGTATGAATACCACCCTGAGTTTCATATGCTTTCAATGGTAAACCTGAGAGATCCAAAATACCTAAAATAATGACATCGATAGATTGGATTATGACATATGACACAGGGAAGGAGAATGAAATGGTAGAATTTCTTGATTCCAATGGGGAACCTATGTTTGATGATCCTCAATTTTTTGACACCTATGTTGAAAAAGTTCCCAATGGGATGAAAAGGAAATATGTATTTTATGAGCTTCCATATTGGGAACATATTAGTATTGACCACTTACTAGATCCCATGTATATATTCAAAAATGTCTCTTCTTCTTTATGGAGGCACATATAATCAAATAAAGAAACGCATTGATTG
Organism: Picea glauca; assembly: GCA_000966675.3. Classification (NCBI taxonomy): domain Eukaryota; kingdom Viridiplantae; phylum Streptophyta; class Pinopsida; order Pinales; family Pinaceae; genus Picea; species Picea glauca. The sequence continues at coordinate 276,117 of JZKD02S1674506.1, read as the reverse complement.
TTAGGAGAGATCTTATTGCTTCAAATACTAAAAGATACATTGGTCAAAAAAGGGAACAAGGGGAGAGGTTGGTCCCTCTTTTTCTTTTAAAGAAGGTGATGTCCCATGGATTTTGAATAAATAGGATCTTTCAATGGTAAAGTACGTTATATTGGGTGTGAAGGAGCCTTCTTTATATGGGTCGACTCTATGATGTTGCTTCACTGTAGAAGGGTATTTTTCAGGGTTGAAATCACATGACCATTTGAACCTTATAATGGTATGCATGGTGAATACATTATTATTCTTATATACTGTTGTTGTAGGATATTTTCACCCTACAAGAGATAACTCCCTTAGGATCTTCCTAGGCCTAAGACAAAATAGAGATGTAAACGATAGATTTTCTCAGATCTAATTCACACACAAAAGGGATCTACAAGTAGATGGAATGGAAGGCATACCCAATGATCTGATGGTTGTTCCTACACACTCCTTAGTTTTTAGCTTCGACAAATATTCCCTTCACTCTTATCATCTTAGATCTACACACATGGATACACAAAAACCTTTCACAATATTAAACTAATCATGTATAATTAATGATATATCTAATAATGTATCATAACACATGAAAACATTAATTATCCACAAGGAAATATAGCAATTACATACACATCCAAGTAGAGGAAAACATCGTGTACATATTCTATTGATTAAAAATATGGATTACACCTTACAAAGAAGTTGATGTAGTCCTTTCCCAATTTCCTTTCCCAAGCTCCATAATCAAACTGCCAAAATAAGTTTGTTTTATGCTTTCTCCTCCCCTTTCCCATGAGAGACTCTAATTATTTATAGGATAATAAGATAAGATAAAATGGTAGTTTGGATAATATATCCATGCCCAAGATGAAAATATTCGTGAGGTCTAACCATGAAGAATCCATGGTTTAATCACATCTCACAAAACCAAATCCTAAATAGGGAGTAACCAACCTGGTTTTTCCCTACATGATTGTAGGGAGCGACTGGTCTCCCTTTGAAAGAGGACAAGGAGCGACCAACACTTTATGGTCATAGGTTGTAAAGGGACAACCAATGAATAGGAAAAAAGGGAATACAAACTTAAGGGAAAAGTGGTATAATTCAGTGTTTCAGACTGCTAACCTCTATATGATTCCCATTAGGTGATCAGGTGGAAAAAAATTGTATAAAAAATCCCCCCTAAAGTGTGAGGTTAGAAGAGGTGTTTGATGGCCAAAATAATTTACAAACAAAATCACAAATCTTTGGGAGAAGGAACCTGGAAAAAAAAACATCATCGTTCCTACATAATAATAACATCCTCGAGGTGGGCATACCCATGCTCAGTAATAAAAACTAAGCATAGCCACCAAAATAGTACACTTTGGATCCATGCATAACTCAGACAATGGCCATGAAAGACTACATTGTGGATCCATGTCAGAAGTGAAAATATAGCCATGACCAAATACAAATGTGGATCTATGTCACAGTATACAAATCGGTGAGATGACTCAATTCTTGAACAACCTATGAATTACTCAAGAATAACTCCATCGAAACTTGGGAGGGAATTCCATTAAGGAATGTGGTGGTCCCAAACCAAGTTCTTCATCCCAAATCTGAATGGTATGAATCTACAACATGAAAATAAATGAGTTGAGGTCAAGAATGGTAGAAACTGTCTGATTACCAGTCATTGATGTATACTGTTAATAGACGCGGTGGAACCCATCGATGATGGTGAAGGACCCCAATATACCTAGTACAATATAGTGGGTGTGAATAAATGAGTCGAATTCTAACACTCGTAGATTCACTCAACAAGAGTTAATGATGTAAACCCACTGCCGAGATGCAAGGGATCATGCCATTGATGTATGAAAGTCCCAGGGAACTAATTGGTTTCTAGATCTCAATCCTAGATAATGATTTGTAGTCGTCGTGATAAATCCATCAAAGGAGGGCCTTGATGTATGCCCCATCAATCGAAAAAAATCATATAAAGTTAGATGGTGTGAAGGGCGTAAGAGTAGCGCACAACTCACTCAGGTATGACCAAGATAAACGGGCTGAAAAAATGAAATTGACCGACATAGGCTAACTTCCCTTGAACAAATAAGCACGACAAATGACTTGATTTGGCAACATTGACTTGATAAGGACCAAAATATTTTCCATGGATGACTAGAAAAGTAACCATTCGACAGAGTTCGAGAAATCATGGAGATGGTAATGACTAAGAGGCAATGGATAACCCAATTGTTGGATAGAGATCCAAAACAAGGGAATTGTTCAAGGGATACTCAATAGATGGTTTCCATTTGTGAACATGACTAGATGGAAAACCCCTTACGTTTTCTCCTTCTTTCATGTTTAGCGAGCATGGAATAAAATAAAAGTATGCTCGATGTTCTCACCCATGGATTTATGTACAAGCCTGGGGAGGAGAATAGTGCTTGTTTTTTCATTTCATATTTAGAGAGTTTGAAAGGACAAAGAAGACTCCAAGGGGGTTAGTTTTCATAATTTTAGTCTCTCGAACCCGAAAAATTATAAAAGAATACAAGGGAGAACTCTTCTATCCAAGGTGGACTATAGTATTCAATTTTCATAATTAGTCCATCTGATCCAAAAAAGGGGTAAACTTACATTGAATAGATGTCCTTTTAGATCCATTTAATGAGTATGAAAAAAACCAAGATCACTTGGAAATATTTTCATGTTTAGGGAGTTTGAAAATATATTAAAGGAGACTTTAGGGTGTACCTTTTTTATGGTTGGTTACCGAGCATGTCAAAGGGGTAATATTAATCTCAGTTAGAGAGAACACGTGGTATGTTATGAATTTCCAAGAACATGGAATGTGACTAAAGCAATGGACTACAACAAGACATGGAAAATGATGACCATTGATAATGGTAGTTCTCAACCAAGGGTGTTGAAAATAGAAGCAAGTAGGTATTTACCAGTCGATCATGGAAACGATGCAATAATAAATGGAAGCAAAAGGTGTAGTAGCAATGAGAAGGAAGTCAAAAGAAGCAGTCTCACTCAAGATAGCTTTATGGGTGACTGCAATACTCATATGTTTGCAGTCTAGGAATGAGTGGGGAATCTGGGAGTGTAATATATCTTATTCATGCAATAATCTTGTTATTTAGTCAAGTACCTCTAGGGTTTATCCATATTTAGGCTCATGCATGCATTCTAATACATCTAGTTAATCATTCATTCATAAGATAACCATTAACAGAAGGTAAACATGCAAGAAACATCTCATATAACACAGTTTTTACCATGGTTCACCCCCTCCTGGGATACGTCCACAAAGATTTGTCTTATATTCTCTTTTATTTAGTTTGTTGCAAAAAATAGCACTACATGCATTACATACTCCATCATACAATCATGAAGAGGTACAGGAACCTCTGTGAGGTGGACTAGATCACACCAGGATCATCATCCTATGATCTAACCCTCAAATATACCTAACTCGACTCTTATATCACCTTATTACAATCATAATAACCATTATCAACTCATTGAACTTCTTTTACATTGAACTTACAACTATTGAACAACACTTGAACAACTGAAACCCTAACCTAGACCTCCTAGGTCTTTATTTATACTATTTTTCAGGATTATAGCCATTACAATCTTTATCAAAAACCCTAACCCTAAAATGGTTAGGCTTTCCTCCCTTATTGTCTTGCATACTACTTGTCCTCATGCATATTTCTTTTCCTCGTGCATGCTTATTTTCCTGCTAGCTATTCTTCTCCAAAATTAGGTATTTCCGTCCAAAATTAGGTATTTATGTCCAAAATTAGGTCTTTCCTTAAAATAGGCATGCGCCCAACAGGCTCCCAACATAGACATGTGGCTTGTCCCGAGCCATTATGGTTGTGCGCGCTCCCTTAACAATCTCTTCCAAGCAATGAAATTTCCCTTCTAGATCTTCCCCTTTTGCTCTGCCCTGTGCAGCTTTCTCTATGATCTCTTCTACACTCTACATTGTGATGTTATCCTTGAGATATTCTGCACTCTCAACATGATCCTGAGCCATTATCATCTTTTACTTCTCCATTTTTGTAATAAATTGTTTTTCTTTCTCTTGGAGAGGTTCTAATTGGGATAGCATTTCCTACTTGTTATTCTATGTAGTCTTTAGTTCTGCCTGCAGGGTCTTCATCTCTTGCACACCCTTCACTCGCTCTATGATGCTCATGGAATTTTTCCTCTACTTCAGCTCCTAGATTGCAGTGTTGATTCCCTCCTTTTGTTGACCTAGTTGTTGGACCCTATCATCTTCTTCCAGTGTTTTCCATAGTTGTGTGTTCTTGCCAAATAGTTGTGTGACCCATTCAACTTCTTTATGCATCACTTCCACTTGCAAGGTTGCTTGTTGTTCCCTTTCAGCCATAACTTCTAGAGGATTAGTTGGGGTTAATTTTTCTTTAATATCCTCGATCTCCTTCTTATAGTTCTTGAGCGTCTGCGTGATGATTTGGATATGTTCTTCTGCATTGATCATGGTTGCATGTGCACTGACTTGAATCCTTGTAAAGACTTCCTTTATCTCCTTCTCTAAGTTATCTGTGCGTTATTTCTTCTCTTTTGTCTTGAGATTTAGCTTCTTAGATACCATTTCTTGGGCATCCTTGTCATTCCTAGTTTCCTATAATTCCATTGCATCTATCCTTGCATGCAATTGCACTTCTTGCGCGACACTGACTTGCAGTTTATACAGTACCATTTTTGGTATCTTTGTCAGTACCAACTGTACTTGTGCCAGATATTTAAGTGGTGTTTGGGCTATGGCCTCGTCCATATGCAACATCTTTGATGTTACTTGGAAGCTTGGACTCGCCTATGCTATGGTTTGGATGGTCTGTTCTTCACTCAGCATGGTCCTTTCCTCTACTTATGTTTTTCAAGGGAAGGGTTATGTTCCCTTTTCATGCCTTTTCACTGCTTGTATTTGTTCTAGGACTTGCCTGATATTGACCAACTCATTTTTGATCCTTCATATTTTTTGTTTGGCCTATTCAAACTCCTTCGTTGCACTATCTTGTACTCTCTATGTGACAAGATCGACATCATCCTCGATGATTGTGTACTCGGGTATCTGCTTATGAGCCTTGGCCTTCTTACAAGACACCCCTGTATGTATAATTGGCCACTTGGGTGTCCCTGTTTCTTGTGGAGTGGTTTCCTAAGGGGTTTCCTTTGTCATTGTGTCCCCCCTTCCTTATTTCCTACACCGGGCCAGTGTCTTTCTTACCTGACTGTGCATCCTTCTTTGGATCACTTCCTTTCTTCTGTTGCACTGGCTTCTGACTGGGCTTCCCCTGCTGTGTTGGATTTTTGGGTGAAAAAATGTCTCCTGCAGGTGTCTTGGACAATCCTGATTCCACTTCCTTTTCCTTTGGCATGTCCTTGTTAATGACTGGAATCTTCCAATCATCTTCCCAATCTCATTGCCATTTCAACTTCCTCTGCCTTGATGCGGAAATGAAGTTGTACCCATTCTTTTGTTGGATCCATGTGCACTTGGATCCACATATTGTGGCGCGTAGCCCTGAAGTTGGCTATACTTTGATACTACGTGACCACTTCTGGAGTGATCCTATAGGTTTTGGTTATGTTGTCTTGGATGTCATTGAGATACTACCCAAAGGTACTCATATTTCCACTTCTTCTCTTGGGGTCTGATGTGCTTCCCATGGATGTGTACTGCATTGTGCAGCAATGGCCTACTCTATCACAAAAATAAGAGTAGGGAGGCTCTTTCCACCCAATTCGTTCTAGCAAAATCAACAACCAGGAATATTGGAACTATGTTCCCAAGTCCTATGCATCCTATCAGTTGTTGAGGAACATGTTCAACAGACATGGGGCCCAAGTGAGCATGGTTATGTTTGTGCACTGAGATGCACCTGCGACAACCCTTGTAGGGACCTCCTCCTTGCAGCACTTGCGTATAAATTTGCACACCATTATTTTTTTGGTCATCCTGGTGGCTGCATCATTGATTTGTTTGATGATAATCCTATGCAATCCTCTCTCTATTTTGTATGTTTTCTTCATCTCTTTGGCAAGATCCTTTTATTTAGTTTTTTTATCCAGGTATTGCGCGAGACTCTCGCCCATTGATGACAGACCTATGATGAATGCAATCAGTTATACATCAATGGATGTGGGTTCTTACATCCATAAGAGACCTCAATGGTGGACTTCCATCAAATTCTTGACATAGTTATTCACTTCTTTCCCCCTGGCGAAGTAGGGAATATTTACAAGGTTCAGGATCCCTATGTTTTCTAGGCCTGATTCCCATTGCTTTGGATTCATCATGGGGTCTCCAAATGGGCTTGTGCCTATTCTCTCCATGTATACTTACTACGCAAATTCTAGGAATTTTTCGATGTGGCCACATCATGGTCTGATTATCTTAGCCTTTCCACACACCCTAGTAGGGTTTGCATGGCCTGCACCCCCTCTAGAATGTGTGGTGGCACAATTGATGTGTCGGGTTGCCTATGTGGGGACCACGTGATGGGTTTTTCTCCCTTTCTTATTACCAGTGCGGTAGAAGTACTATCCTCTGGCTCTCTCTCTTCCCCACCTAACTTTTTCTTCCTTGTAATATCTTCAATTTTTCCTTCCTCCTAATGTGCAAACCCTTCCCTAGGTTGTGGTCTCGCCAGATCAGACTCTATTTTCTCATTGTCACCCCCATTTTTTCTATGGGTTGCTTCAACCCTTTAGGGTTGTTGTGGGTTTCCTATGGCGATTGGTTCATGCCTCTATGCACTGTCGTGTGAGTCAATATCCATATCGGCCATCATCGGGGCTTTTTCTTCTTATTTTACTAGTGTGGAGGTCACTTTT
>JZKD02S1674506.1:212167-253778 GCA_000966675.3 Picea glauca | reverse complement strand
CTCGACTTCAACTTCTTCTCCTTCATTTCTAGTTTCATTTTCAGTTTTAGCTTCGCTGATATCCCCAACATCAACTGTTCACCTCTGTTCTCTCTCCATGGCATCAAGCCTGGCATGTAACTCACACATTTCTCTTTCTCTTGCTGGATCAGGCATTACCATTGGCTTGTCTCTTCTTCTCGGTGGCATGGCTATAAAATGTTCCTCTTTTCTCTGCTATAGAAAGCAAAGAACTTGTTCTAAGCTCTGATACGACCCCGACCCTCGGGCTAAGATCTGCACAAGATCGTTCTAAATTTTCCCTGACTCAAATTGACTTTTTGATTCCTCCATAGGGAATCCCACACACACACACCAGTGTTTTCCATAGGTCCTTATAGGTAAGCCCGCGTGATCAAACACAAGGCATCAACCCAAATCTCCTGACCAACAATATGATCGCACCCTTTTCCGAATCAGGATTTCGGGTTTCATGATATCACGATTCTTTTTGTCGATTTTCTTGTCTCTTCAACCTCCAAAACCCGAAATTTTGAATTATTGAAATCTTTGGCCACGTCCTCCTCCACAACTGCGTCACGTTTCGCAACTTCAGGGATTCTCATGCAAAGGACCCCGATTCCTTTTCTTTGAAAACACTGAAATGTTGGATCCCAATACATTCAGCAAAGGTTGGCTCCCCAACAGTTATGAACGGGACTCTTTCACCGATTCAGAGTTTCAAACTTCATGATTTCGTGAATCCTAATGCAAGGCTTCTCGACTCTCCAACCTTCGAAACCCTGAAATGGTCAATTGAAATTGACACTACCTGGAAATGAGTATGCGCCACCTATCTTCTCAGTTTTCTTGTGTCTCTGTCGTGGATTCCTGCCACCTGTCACTCTTCCCAATTTTTGGGACTTGAACAAGACTTTGATTTTCGTTCCCTTACCATTTCGAAATATCAAATTCTAAAATGGTTCCTTCTATGGAATCAATGGCTAATAGCCTCCCTTTAGATCCAATGGCCCACGTTATTTCAGGCTCCCAGGTATCGGGAGTTTGAAACTCTCGACCCCAAAACACTTGTCACCACAATCCCTGAATTCTTGAACCCCAAAACACCGAAATGTTGAAACGCCACTTCACCAATACTTCATGTTTCGCAACTTCGAGGTTTTTCAATGCAAAGGCCCCTGGCTCCTTGTCATCATGATTTCTAGTATTCTAAATCCTGAATTACTGAAATCCAAAAATTCTTCACTTAACAATTTTTTTCGCGATTCGGGAGTTCTCCTCGGAGAATTATGACTGCTCATTTCCTCCTTGACAGCTTCTGCGAAATGAACCAGTGTGCTTCCACTAGAACTTAACTTCTGCGAGAATTTTTCAATATCTGTCTCCTTTTGAGTAATTTCAAAGGTGATGACCCACCTGAGCTTTCACTTGCAACTCAAGTCTCGAAAGGGCTTCTGTGTGCACTCCTTGTGGCAGACTTTCAAATACTTCTAGGTATTTGATCTTTCGACTCTGTGCCCCCTTTGCAACAATAGTCCTTCAATATTTAACCTTAGTTGATAAATTCTAAGGCTTCAACTAGCCTGTGCACACCTTGCACGGCTTCTGTGCTCCACTTGCACTTTTGCTGGAATGAGAACAACAGTATCCTTCCTGAGCTTTCTGAGGTAAACTCAAAGCCTTGTCAACGCACACCTTGCAGATGTTTCACTGCACTCCTTGTAGGAACTCTCTCTCTCAGGAAGAGAAACAAGTGAAACTCATTCTCTTTCTTCTCTCAGAGTTCATATACTTAACATGAAATCATACATTCAACACAGCATTGAAACAAATGCATAACAGAGAGAATAAAACAAATGTAAGCATACCATTTAGCATATGTAAACAACAAACATCATAACACCATGAAATCTGAGTCAAAGCTTCATATATTAACTCAAGTGCTCTTGTACATGGGTTCTTCTCTACAGATCTCTTATTCTTCTTTATTACTAATGATACAACCACTACTATGATACAAAGGCGAGGGTGTCTATACCCATTTTCCTTCCTAGTCTTCTAAACTATCTAATCTATTAATTCAAACCTACCTACTTTCATTAACTGGGCTTAAATTAATTTTACATTGACAGATGAGATAAAATCGCTCATGATCTATTTACCACAGCCAAATATAAATGCAAGTACACTTCTAGCTTCTACATTAATATCCTCTTCTTAATCTTTCAAAAATATTTCAAAATGTGCAAAACGTGTGCTACACTTTTCCCAGTTGTCTTTCGCCTTCATGCTCGCTTGTTTGGATTCTTACAATGCTCCTACATCAGATAGTTTTTGTGACCATATTTTGTTTTAAAGTTTCCAATCCTTGTTGACAGTCCTCATTCCACTGAAATTTGGTAACATTTTTTTCATCGGTGCAGTAATCTGTGCATAACCATTTATAAACTTCATGTAATAACCTATATATCCTAGCATTTCTCTTAACTGGTGCACTGACTTTGGTGGTGGTAAATTTACAATGACTGCAATCTTAGCAGGATCCACTAGTAAACCTTTTTTACAAACTATATGTCCCAACAATATTCCAAAAGGTGTCCCAAAAATGCATATATTGATGTTCAATGAGATCTGGCATTGCCTGCATCTTTCCAACATTAGTCTTAACACTTCTGCATGATCTTTTAATAGACTATATACAGTCCAATCATCCATATATACTTCTGAAAATTGATATATGAATTCCTTGAAAGTAGTTATGACTACTCTTGAAAATACAGATGGTGCATTCTTTATCCCAAATGGCATGACTGTATATTGGTAGGATCCCCATTCTATAGTAAAAGTAGTCATATACCTGTCCTCTGGAGATATTTTAGGATCCCCATAAATGAATATGCTTCCTGGCCTCCCAGATTCTTTAACACCTCATCTATGAAAGGGGTAGGAAAAGGTTCATGTAAGCAAGAATCATTCAATTTTCTCAAATATACACATATCCTCTTCACCCATTATTTCTTTTCTTAGACTACCATAGGAATTATCCATTCATATTCCTCTACTGGTTCTATGATACTAGCTTCCAATATTCTGTCAATTTCGACTTTCACTTTCTACTTATACACTAGATTTAGTCTATAAGGTCTATGTCTGACAAGTCTTGCCTCAGGTTTGAGAGGTGTCTTCATCTCTCCTAGCTCTCCTTCTATGCCTTTTATCTCTGTAAATGTCATTAGGAACAGGTCAGTGTATTCGCACAATAACTTTGGTATTCTTTCTATTGTTTGTTCATCCCAATAGTCTCCAATACTTACCATTTTAGGATTTCCATTTATCACAATGTTGACTTTCGTAACTTTGATTTGTGCAACAAAAAATTTTGACTCTAGATATGGAACTTCCACCCATCTTTCTCCTTCAATTTTTGTAATCTAAATGTTGCGCAGATCATCCTCATCTAGTGCTTCATCTTAGACATGATAGCATTAAAGTAACTCTTTGACTGTCCATTTGTTTTGTTGTTGATATTGTGTCATGATTTCAACCTCTGGTTCATTAGTAAATATCATTCCCTGTATCATCTTCAGTCTTGAATCCATGTTTGGGTTCTCATGTTTGAATGAGAAGGTTACTACAAAGTTGTTTTGTAATGTTATCCATTTTGTAGTACCTCTGTGCATCTCCTGGTCTATATACCAGTTCCCTGGAATTCCTTCCAATGTATGGATAAAATGATGATTCCATTCCTCTGGTGATGTCATCCTCCATTGTGCTTTGCACTTTTCCAAGTGTTCCACTGGTTTTCCTTGACCATCATACTTCTGCATTTTACTTCTCCCTTATTCTGTGCCAAATCTAATGTGCAATAGTATTTTAAATTGATACCAGTCCTGAATTGTTTCTTTGTTTGCACCCCACCATATTTTAAGTGTATCTTTGAGTGAAATATTTAGGGCTAAGAGCCTCTGATTTTCTAATAATTCTTCTTCATATTTTTTCAGAAATTCCTCTAGGTCATTTATCCCATGAAAACTTGGAGGTTCTCTTAACTCTGTACCAACCCATCTTACTGCACAGTCTATTATGGAGCACCTTCTCATGGAAACTTCATGTAATCATTGTTGCCAATTCTCCAAACCTGTATCTAAATCAGAAGCACATGATGTGATACTTCCCCAACTGAGTACCCCATTTGTAGTTGGTTTAACACAATATTTTTCTCGCATGGTAGTTCTGTACAACTGGTTTATTTCCTCCAGATACAAACAAGTGTGTTCTACAAACCTATCTCCTTTTGAAGCATGTAATGGTGAAATGACTCTATATTCACTTCCTTCAAATTAAATTTTCCTTGTCTTCAGGTTTATTATGGCTTGGTTATAAAATTCCCAATCCAATCCAAGCAATGATAGATAAGGTGTTGTACCAACTATTATTTCTATTACTTCAAAATCTACCATAGTGCACACACCATCTAAATTTATTGTCACACCTTTAAGCCTTCCAATTGGTAACACTCTGTGTTGATAGGATAATTTCAACTGGACAGGTGAATAGCCTAGTGTGGGTTTTCCCATACATTGCCATGTCTTCTTAGGTAAAACATTTACTTCAGATCCTAAATCCAGTATGATATCACCCATATTAAAATATCCAATGTCGACATTCAGTCTGAATTCCATGCTTGTCCTTCTTCTTGTATAGAGATGATTGACTATTTTTTGTTCTAACTTTCCTTTTTCCTATGTGTTCTAGCAGATTTTGTAAGATCTTGATAGATTATGGGTCATTCAATAGCTTAACATAGGATTGCAAATTTTTTTTATGTTACTTACTTTCTCTAAAGGTTGTGCTTCACTAGTGTTTATGCTATGTGATGCCTTTGCATCCTCTTCACTGCGCCACAGATCTCCCCTTCAGATTATGCATTGTGTCTCGTCCTACCCACATACATCACTCTCCGAGAGATACTCTGTATATTCTCTATTCTACATGTATTTCACATGTCGAGTCGACTGCCTGATCAACATGCGAACTCTTCATCTTCTCTCGTCATTATTCAAGGTTCTTTGGCTTCTCTGGAAGTTAACCTGAGAATATTTTTCTTCTCTCTCAGTTGAAATTCTTCGTCTTCTATGGCAGTTACAACCAGTCATTTTTTTTTTTTGGCTTCTTTGGCTTCTAAGTCCCTTCCTTCATGTGACCTCTAGCGGTGACCATACACCTATTCAAAAGGCGCTTCGCTTTCTTGGTCTAGAGAGCACTAGCTCCCTATTTTCCGATATGAACTTAGGTGATTAACTTCACATGACCACATGATTGCAAGTGTGAGCTCTCTTCTCGTTAGCCCCCTTGTCGCATGTGACCTCTAGCTACATCCTTGTGTAAGAGAATGATTGTGGGTTCGTCCAACAATGGTTTGGGATTAACCACTTTTCTCCCCGCAATCTACCTCCAGCTACCACGTACTCCTTCTCTGACACTGTGGTTTCAATTGTGGAGACATGAGATTATCAAGAAAAATGTTGCATCTACATCAGTCAAGCAGCAAAATCACAACTCTCTTAGGTACGAGATGCCTTCCTCAATGGAAGGCAGAAGAAAATCTAAACAACATGCGGTGTTGAGTGTAGGAGGAAAAAGAGCAGAGCATAGAAGTTGAACGATGAAGAAGCAGAATAGAGTATAGAAGTTGAAGAAGGGAGAGGATACATGGAGATGTAACAGATCATATCAGAGATAGAGCAGGTAAGTAAAGTTTTGTAATATTCAATCAGGGTGTTAGGGTGGTGCTAGGGAGGATTGCAATCCTCTAAATTCTAGTTGGTGCTAGAATATATTCTGAGAGTTGGTGCTTCCATCTAGTTGGTGCTAGAGAAATATGAGATTTGGTGCTCTCTGCAAGTTCTAGCTTGCTATCATAGGTTGTAGCCTCATATTTGATTTGGAGCTCAAAGACTATGATGTACATGAAGGTTGGAGCTTGATTGACATCCTAAGAAGAAGAGGTTTTCACCCTTATGGGTTTCCTCATGAAAATCAGTGTCTCTGTGTATTCTGTGTGATTGATCAAATATTGTATATCTATGCATGATAAGTTATCAGCAACACATCAAATAATAATCTAAAACGAATTAGAAAATAACAAGAAAAATTTCAAGCTTATATACATAACGAATTCAACCCCCCCCCTCTCAATTATATTTCCAACAATTGGTATCAGAGTTGGTGCCTTTGATCAAAGGTAGATCCATAAGCTTGAACATGACTAGTCATGATGGAAGTTCAAATAATAGACCCCCTTTGTTTCATGGAACAAACTTTGCCTTCTAGAAAATAAGAATGAGAACATATTTAATGTCTTTGGGTGATGATGTTTGGGATGTCATTGAAACAGGATATGTGAATCCTGTAGTCTTGGCCTCAAAATATGATAAGCTAGAGTTTATGTTTAATGCAAAAGCAATGAATTTCATCCTCAGTGGACTTGATAAAGTTGAGTTTGTCAAAGTCATGCACTATGATTCAGCAAAAGTTATGTGGGACAAGCTAATAAGTAGTTATGAAGGTAATGAAAAGGTGAAAGACACAAAACTTCAGACTCACAGACTGAAATTTGAGCAGTTGAAGATGGATGAAGATGAAACTATCAGTAAGTACTTCTTACGTATAGAAGAGCTTGTCAACACTATGAAAGGCCTAGGTGAAACAATAGATGATTTTTTTCTACTCCAGAAAGTATTAAGATCTCTTCCTGATAGATTTAACTCAAAGGTCTCTGCTATAGAGGAAATAGTTGATCTCAAAACATTGATACTAGATCAAATTCTTGGAACCCTAACCGCTTATGAAATGAAAATCACCAAAGTTAAATCCACTACAAGAGAGGCATCTTTTAAAGTACATAAAAACACATACCCCGATATAGATGAGATTGAAGCAAATTTTGTGAGAAGACTGAACATAGGTCAAATGTTTCAACTGTGGTAAGATAGGTCATTTTGAATCTAAGTGTCCTCACAAAAGAAAGGATCAGAAATATGACGATGAAGAGAAGCACAAACACAAGAAGGTATATAAAGAGAATAAGTTTAAGAAGAAAATTCTTTGTGTAAACAATGATGATGATCCCTCAGATGATGAAAGTAGTGACTCTTCTATTGAAGATAAAATAAAGGATATCATTTTAATAGATTTAGAATATCTAAACACTGATGATATAGGAAGTGAGTTCATTGATTTTGAAGCAATAGTAGATCTTGAAGGAGAACTTGTCAGTGCCATGGAAGAGATTGATAGACTCGGAGAAAAGAAAAGAAAAGAAAAGAAAAACAGTTACTGCTCAGGTATGATAAAACATGCAATGAACCATATGAATAAATGACTTTGTTGAAGGTTAAGTTAGAAGAAGCTAAGAATATTGAAGACATCCTCAAACAGAAATTGAAAGAAGCTGAAAAAAAAGGTGAAAAATTGGAAGTTGAAGTAGTGACTATCACAAAAGATCTAGAGAAATTCTAGGCCTTATATCATCAGAATCTGACAAGTATTAAAGCCTCGGAAGGATTAGCCTCCATTCTGAATCAGCAAAGGAATTCAAAGTTGAAAATTGGTTTAGGTTATGAATATGGATCAAGTAGTGGTCATCTAAGCAACAAGGAATCCATCAAGTTTGTCAAATCTACAACCATTGACAACAACAAACCTGCATAAACAAAGGAAGAGAATCAACCACCAAGGAGGAGTGAAAGAAAAGATAACAGAACTGAATCTGTAGAGCAAATAAATAATACACCCTCTACTCAAGGAAATCATCAGCATGGAAGAAATCGACCTACTCAAAGAAGACAACCATTTTCTAGGTATAAAGATTTTTTCTATGGATATTGATTTCACAAGTCTAAATTTGGCCACAAAGTTGTAAATTGTTCTTTAATATTTAGACATGAGAAATCAAGATAGCCAAGGAATAAATATCTACCACAACAAAGAATGAGATGGACAAGTAACAAACAACCACAGACTACAAATCATGTGATGGTTGGGAAAAGGATGCAGATTACACATAACAAGTGTTATGATCCTTTATTCAATGAACTAGAATGTTACATCTTCCATAATTGTGGACATAAAGTTGCAGACTGTCGCTTAAAAAACTATAAGCTAGATTCAAATCACAGAGATGAAAACGTTAAGGTTTGGAAGAAGAATGAAGATAACAAGTGTCTATTAGTGTTGTCATCTCAAAGACAAAAAGACACCTGGTATATTGACAGCGGATGCTCCAGTCATATGACGGGTGACAAAAGTAAGTTCCTATTACTCAAAGAAAATAAATCAAGAAGTGTGACCTTTGGAAATGATGCTCCAGGAAATATTAGAGGTAAAGGTCTAGTAAGATGAAGTAATGGAAGAATAAAAGATAAAGATGTATTATTTGTTGATCGTTTAAAGCATAATATTCTTAGTGTCAGTCAGATATGTGATAGAGGATGTGAAGTCACTTTCACTGCCAAGAATTATAAAATAAAGATATTAAACATAGGAGATATGATTATAAAAGGGGTTAGAACTGAAAACAACTATATGTTATGAAGGAAAATAAGGAGAAATGCCATTTAAGCAAAGTTGATGAAATTTGGTTATGGCACAGAAGGCTTGGACACCTGAATTTTGATCATATTGTCAAACTGAATAATGAAGGCATTGTGAAAGACCTTCCAAGAATATCTAAGCATAATAACTTTGTATGTGAATCCTGTCAAATGGGGAAGTTGACTCGTGCTCAATTCAAATCGAAGAGTTTCACATCTTTAGAGAAACCACTTCAAATTGTTCATATGGATCTGTGTGGACCATCGTGAAAGGAAGGAACTGCAGGAGAATGTTACTTTATGCTAGTAATTGATGACTTCTCCAAACTTACGTGGGTTGCCTTTCTGAGAGAAAAATTTGACGTGTTTGAGAAATTCAAAAAGTTTAAGGCATTAGCTGATAATCAACCAGGAAGGAAGTTAAAGGAAATTTGCTCAGACAGGGGAGGAGAATTTATGTCAAGACATTTCAAAGAATTATGCGACAGACATGGAATTAAAAGAGAATATACTATTCCAGGTACTCCTCAACAAAATGGATTTGTAGAATGAAAAAATAGATCAGTTCAGCAGATGGCAAGGGATATGATGAGTGAAAGGGACATTTTACAAACCTTCTGGGTGGAGGTTGTTCACACGGCTGTTCATATTCTAAACAAAGTGCATCTAAGGCGGAACAATGATAAAACTACATATGAGTTGTGGTTTGGTTGACCTGCATCAATCAAGCACTTCAAAGTACTTTGAAGTAAATGCTTCATCAAGAATAATGAGGATCATATGGGAAAATTTGATATTATAGATGATGAAGGTGTCTTCTTAGGATATGCAATGAACAGTAAAGGATACAGATGCTTTAACAAAATAATGCATAAATTAGTAGATTGTATTGATGTTCAAATTGATGAAGAGGCTTATGTAAAAGGTCAACAGAGAATAAGCACTAATCCACATGAAAAATATGATGAGAATAATGAAGATAAAGAACATCAAATATCAGAGTCAAAAGAAGATGATGAATCAGGTGGAGAAGAGACACCTAGACAAGAAGATTCAGGACAACAATCAGCATCAAATCCTTCTTACAAAATTACTCAAAAGAATCATCCTGAAAGTCAGATAATTGGTGAGAAAGACAAAGGTGTACAAGCCAGGAGAAGGATAATCAAAGACACCGAGAAATCACATATAGCCTTCATATCCATGGTGGAACCTAAAAACTTTAATGAAGCCAGTAAAGACATAAATTGGTTAAAATCAATGAATGAGGAACTGGACCAGATTGAAAAGAATGACACTTGGGAACTTGTTCCTAGGCCAGCAAATAAAAATGTAATAGGATCCAAATGGGTCTACAAAAAAAACATGAATGAGCAACGAAATATTGTAAGAAATAAGTCTATATTGGTCTGCAAAGGATATGATCAAATAGAAGGACTGGATTTTGATGAAACATTTGCGCTTGTAGCAAGATTAGAAGCTATTAAAATGTTTATTGCCTATGTGTGTCATAAACACTTTAAATTCTATCAAATGGATGTCAAGTCATATTTTCTAAATGGAGATATAAAAGAAGAAGTCTATATGGAACAACCAGAGTGTTTCCAATTGTCAGATAACCCTGACTTTGTCTGCAAGATGAAGAAATTCTTATATGGGTTGAAACAAGATTCTCGTGCCTAGTATTACAGACTATATAAGTATCTTCAAGACAAAGGGTTCAAGAGAGGAACAGTTGCCAGCAATCTATATATCAAAACAGAGGGTAATGATTTTCTCATTGTGTTGGTCTATGTAGATGACATCATCTTCAGAAGCAATAATGTTTCATTGGTACAATGGTTTGCTTATGCCATGCAGTCTGAATTTCAAATGTCTATGATAGGGGAACTGCCATTGTTTCTTGGTCTACAAATTACTTAGAGGTCTGAAGGAATATTTATTTCTCAGGAGAAACATCTAAGAGAAATGTTGAAAATGTTTCAAATGGAAGATTATACATCTATGGTCCCTGGATGCAAGTTAAGAAAGTATGATGACTCGCCTGATGTTGATCATAGGTCATATAGGTCTATGATAGGCAGCCTATTGTACATCACAACATCCCGTCCAGACATAATGCATGTTGTTGGAATGCTAGGAAGGTATCAGGTTGCACCTAAACAAAGTCATTTGTTAGTTGTCAAAAGAATATTCAGATACTTGAAAGGAACAATGAACTATGGCCTATGGTATCTTAGGCATCCAAATTTTCAACTATCAGTCTATTCAGATGCTGATCGGGATAACTGCATGGATGAAAGGAAAAGCATGAGTGGAGGTGCATTCTTCTTAGGATATTCTCTTGTAGCATGGTTGAGAAAGAAGAACGGTTCCATTTCCTTATCGACTACAGAAGCTGAATACATTGCAGCTGCCAGTTTCTATACCCAAGTATTATAGATGATTCAAACACTTGCAGACTTGGAGGTAAAGTATAATGCACCGATCCCAATTCATTTTGATAATACTAGTGCCATTAGTGTGTCAAAGAATCATGTATTTCACTCCAATACCAAGCATATACCCATCAAGTGTCACTTCTTGAAGGAACAGGTAACCAACACTGTTGTTTCTTTGCATTATATTCCTTCCAAAGATCAGATTGTTGATATCTTCACTAAATTGCTTGCAAAAGCTCAGTTTGAGTATCTACACCAGAAGTTGGGTGTGACCCTGTTATCAAGTTAAAATAATATATCTAATTAGGGGGAGAGTGATCCTAGTATATTTGATCAAGGGGAGTACATATTCACTCTCTGTTTTATTTGACATTGACGTCAAAGGGGGAGAAAAAGGTGTTGTCTATATGCTACAGTTGGAGGTCTAAGCAAAATAGTGCAGCCTTTCAGGGTTGCCATAAATTCCAAAGGGGGAGATTGTTGGAATGTTTATAGGAATAATGTGTTTGTCATTGCTGGAAAGAACAACAGTGAACCAAACCTCAAGATTGCAAAAGATGAGAAAGCTCGGAAGAGATAGCGATTTCCAGAAGTGCAGACAAGGTCCAAGAGACAAACTCGCAGGAGGAGCAAAGGTTGAGACTCGTGAATACTTAGAAAACCTTCTAAGTCATAGAGATCAGAAGCTTAGGAGGAAGAGTGACAGTGGCCATTGGATCACCGATCCAGAGGACCAACGATCATCGGATTGAATTAATGGAAGGATAGGATAAGCAGGGAAAAATGATTGAGAAATTGATCATCTGAATTTTCGCCAGTCGTTGGATTGATTTAAGTGGAAGGAAAGAATAAGAAAGAGTCGTTGATCTAAGATCTTGATCAATGAACAATATTTGTTTTGGGTCTAAGGATGTGAGGAGGTTATGCTCTGGAGAAATCACTTCGAGAGTTTCAGTTTGAGATCTAAAATCCCTGAAGTCTGGAGAGCCAAAGAGTCGGAGTAAACATTAGTCATCATATCCTTTTAAAGTGAAAGGAAAGGATACGCTAGAAAAGTAGCATCACAGAAATATCGAGTTGTCAATCTAAGAACATGATCGACGAACAACATTTAGTTCGGGTCTAAAAGTTGCGAGGAGGTTACTGTTTGGGGATTCTCACTTCGTAAGAATTGGTGACTTCAAAAGTTGAAATACCCGAAGTCCTGAAGTGAATGAGGATCCACGTCAGTAAGACTACATCAGAAAGGACACATGGCGCAATCAGACAATGAAAAGTGTCAATTTTATTCGACATTTCAGGTACGTACAAATCATAAATCCGAGTGACACGTGGCAGCTACTAGAAATATAACTGAGAGGGGGGGTGAATCAATTATGTATACAAGCTTGAAACTTTTATTGTTATTTTCTTATTCCTTTTAGATTATTAATTAATGTGTTTTTGATAACTTATCATGGATAGATACACAATATTTGATCAATCATACAGAATACATAGAGACACTGATTTTCATGAGGAAACCCATAAGGGTGAAAACCTCTTCTTATTAGGATGTCAATCAAGCTCCAACTTTCATGTACATCACAGTCTTTGATCTCCAAATCAAATATGAGGCTACAACCTCTGATAGCAAGCTACAACTTGCAAAGAGCACCAACTCTCAGATTTCTCTAGCACCAACTCCCAGAATATATTCTAGCACCAACTAGAATTTAGAGGACTGCAATCCTCCCTAGCACCCTGATTGAATATTAAAAAACTTTACTTACTTGCTTTGTCTCTAATATGGTCTGTTACAGCTCCATGTCTCCTCTACCTTCTTCATCTTCTATACTTTGTTTTGCTTCTTCATTGTTTTGCTTCTATGCTCTGCTCTTTTTCCTCCTCCTCTCAATACCGCATGTTGTTTAGCTTCTCTTATTTATTTTATTCTATGTGTTTTCTCTGCATCCTCTTCACTGAGCCATGGATCTCCCCTTCATATTATGCACTGCATCTCATCCTACCCATATGCATCACTCTCTGAAAGATACTCTATCTCTTCTCTATTCTGCATGTATTTCACACATCGAGTCGTATGCCTGATCATCATGTGAACTCTTCATCTTCTCTAGACATTATTCAAGGTTCTTTGGCTTCTCTGGCAGTTAACCTGAGAATATTTTGCTTCTCTGTCAGTCGAAATTCTTCGTCTTCTCTGGCAGTTACAGCTAGTCATTTTTATTTTTTTCTGGCTTCTTTAACTTCTAAGTCCCTTCCTTCATGTGACCTCTAGCGGTGACCATATTCCTATTTAAAAGGTGCTTCGCGTTCTTCTTCTAGAGAGCACTAGATCCATATTTTTCAATATGACCTTGGGCGATTAACTTCACATCACCACGTGATTGCGGGTGCAAGCTATCTTATCATTACCCCCCTATCGCATGTGATCTCGGGCTACGTCCTTGCATAAGTGAATGATTGCGGGCATGTCCAAAAATGGTTTGGGATTAACCAATTTTCTCCCCGCAATCTACCTCTAGCTGCCACATACCCCTTCTCCGATGCCATGGTTTCAATTGTGGCCTGCCCTGAGAAAATTAACTTTCGAGCAACTTCTGATCCCGCAATCAGGTGTGATCGTCGATCTCGCAGTCTCTGGCATATTCTCTCAATCAATGACTCTGATCTATTGTCTTTTCCTTCCTTCTTTCCTCCATCCACATGTGATCCTTAGTCTCCTCGACCAAGTGACATGTGGCCCTCAAATCCATTGGATGAGATCGATTTTGCCTTTCGGGCTTTGGGAGTCTCTATTCTCAAAATGTGTTTGCTCCCAAAGCATTTCACTTGGAGTCCATGATCTAACGATGCATGGTATTCTTGAATCAACAGTCACAATCCATTCGAGTATTTGGGGTTCAGAAATCTCAACTTTCCAACCTTTCAACCTTCCTTTGCTTTTTCCTGGAGTTAACAATCCACTGACGTGTGTCCCTTTCGAATCAATGGTCATGATCCTTTCGCATATCCGGAATTCGAAATTCTCAAGTCTTAATAGGAAATCCTTGAAGTGATATTTGTCTGAAATCTTAGATCATCTAACACGTACTCCCCTTGATGATCAACGATCGAGATTTGGCTTCGGAAATTTTCACGTTCTCTCCATCCACAAACTTTTGAAGTTGTGGATCTCACGCTACCTGTCCTCCTCGACAATGGACGACCCCAAACCACTTCGGGAATTCAAAAATTTGGGCAAGTACTGGTGGTAAATCTTTCGAAGTAAAAATCTCAGAGTGATGTCACTTGATGACATGTCATGAGCCTAGTAGATGCCACGTGTCACTCATATTTGTGATTTTCATGTACTTGAAATGTCAAATCAGCTTGACACTTGTCATTGTCTAATTGCTCCATGTGTCCTTGCTGACGTGCATCCTCATTCACTTTGGGACTTCGAGTATTTCAAATTTTCAGGTCACCAATTCTTCTGAAGTGATAATCCCCGAACAGTAACCTCCTTGCAACTTTTAGACCCGAACTAAATGTTGTTCGTTGATCATGTTCTTAGATTGATAGCTCGATCTTTCTGTGATGCTTCTTTTCTAGATTATCATGTCCTTCCACTCTAAAATGATCTGATGGATGACATTTAATCCAGCTCTTCAACTCTCTGGACTTCGGGGATTTTAGATCTCAAACTGAAACTCTTAAAGGGATTTCTCTGGAGCGTAACCTCCTCACATCTTTAGAACCGATATGAATGTTATTCATTGATCAAGATCTTATATCAACGGCTCTTTCTTATTATGTCCTTCCACTTAAATCAATCCAACGACTGAAGAAAATTCAGATGATTGATTTCTCAATCATTTTTCCCCGCTTATCCTATTCTTCCATTAATTCAATCCAACGGCTGACAGAAATTCAGATGATCAATTTCACAATCGTTTTTCCCCAATTATCCTATCCTTCCATTAATTCAATCTGACGGTTTTTGGTCCTCTGGATCGGTGATCCAACGGCCATTGTCTCTCTTCCTCCTGAGGTTTTGATCTCTCCGATTTAGAAGGTTTTCTAAGTGTTCACGGGTCTCGACCTTTGCTCCTCTTGAGAGTCCATCTCTTGGACCTCGTCTGGACTTTTGGAAACTACTATCTCTTCTGATCTTTCTCATCTTTTGTGCTCTCAAGGTTTAGTTCGTTGTTGTTCTTTCCATCAATGACCAGCACATTCTTCCTGTAAACATGACAACACTTGAATGTTTCCTTTTCTTTTCGGGCATTAAACTGCTTTTGTGGCTCAGTATTCTTCTTAACCCATTGGCTTTGCATTCGATATTGTTTTACTACGTCAGTTATTGTCTTGGATCTTTCTCGTGTGACTATGTTGATGTTTCTTCCATCATCCCTGGCTTATGTAGAAATTGACTGTACATTATGGTTTCTCTGGTTCCTCTTTTCTTGGATCTTTTCCAAGAGTGTTGGACAGTCTTTTGTATCATGGTCTGTTGTGTGAAAATACATACATGTCACTGGTGGAAGTGGACACTCCCTTGCATAATGTCATGGTTGTTGGCAGTTGTGGCACACTATTGGACCTCTGCCTCATCCAAATCCTCCTCTACGTCTTCCTCTACCTCATCCTCTACCTCTGTATCCACCTCGATATCCTCATGGTGCATTGTACTAAGGTACCTAATTGTACTACGTGGGGTTATACTTTTGTTGCACATTATTTTATTACGGTTGCACATTATTTTATTGCGGTTGCACATTATTATACTGTTGTTGCACATTATTTTATGGTGGTGGTACCTGGTTGAACTGATGTGCGGCTTGTCCTATCATCATTTATGCTTGCACCCTATAAGTATTTGAAGTTCATTCTCTCATCAACTCCATTTTCCTACAATCTTTATCATCATGACCCACTGACTTGCAGAAATAGCAATATGAACATTTTTGTATTGTCTTGTACTTTTGCATCATTGGACAATGATATGGATCATTCCCATGTGTTTTACAAATCTCGCACCATGGTCCTCCTATTGAAAAAGGATTTGGTACTCCTTATGCCATGTACTGCGCAAAAGTTGGACATTCATTCTTGTGGCATCCTTCTATCCTACATGTGGTACACCAAATGTTAATTTTAAATGTTAGGTTCTTCAAATCTTCCTTCAACTCCTCTATTGATCAATCTGTCTTTTGATATTGGTTGTCTTCTAGTTGTAAGGTTTTCTAGAGATCCTCTATCTGAGTTTGGAACTTTTTTTGTCTCAATGGGTATTTCAAATGTGGTAACAGTGAGTTCACAAATAGATGTCTATGTTGCATGTCAGCCATGGCATATCTCAACTTACCTTTGAGATGCTTAAACCTTTTATCAATCTCCCAAACAAACTCACTTGGTTTTTTCCTGATTTCAATCATTTCATTCATGTACTAATATTCTGAGTTGGGCTCCTGAAACTCATTTATCAATAGTTTTTTCACATCTGTAGTAGTCCTTGTTACTCTTGGTGGACTATTTACATATAGCCTCATGTACCAATCCAGTGTGAGGTCTCTTAGCATAATAGCTAACTATGTGAGTTTTGTATTCTCATCTATGATCTGCTTTGCTTCCCAAATCTTATCATAGATGAATAAGTGTTTTTCAGGGTCCTCTAATGCGTCTCCAAAAAATTATGTTAACCTCATCATGGGATCATGTCCTTCCATTTTAAATTATGTTGAACTACTACCTCCGCACGGTGTAGATATTTGGTTGTTACTTCTTGAAATAGCTCCTCCAGTTGTTGCTCCTTTTCTAGATGTGTTTCCTGATGTCTTTCTTCCACTAAAATTTAGTTGTCTAAATGTTGGTGTCCTTTCTGGTGTATTAGTCGCACATGGGGTTGTAGGTTCCACATTGATGGTGACCTAGATTGGAATTTTTCCTTTTGTTCCTGCCCTTGGACCTCTTGTCTTCCTTTCATATGTTGCATGCAGGATTTCCTCAATCTTCTCCTATTCATATCTTGGATTTCATATCTTAGACCTATTCCTCATCGCTTACTAATCCCTCTTTATTTTCTATGGCTCTCTTCTTATTATTCATCTTATATTGGTAGGGTGCTCCACTAGGCATCTTTCCAGTTGTTTCCATTATCTGCTTTATCTGGTCTTCCTCCATCATGATAGGGTCCATGGCCTCCTTCTTCTTTCCCTTATCCATTTCTTCCTCCATTTTTTTAGATGACTGGTTAATACCCTTTGGAGGACCAAAAGGTCATAGTGGGAAGGTGTGATCCAAATGGATCCAGAAAGGCCTAAAAATCAAAGTTCTTGGA
Source organism: Picea glauca (assembly GCA_000966675.3). Classification (NCBI taxonomy): domain Eukaryota; kingdom Viridiplantae; phylum Streptophyta; class Pinopsida; order Pinales; family Pinaceae; genus Picea; species Picea glauca. Next base: position 236,421 of record JZKD02S1674506.1, on the reverse strand, counting down.
ATCAGAAGAAACCAATGCCATCACGTAGGTCTCACCGTGTTGATTATGACATTATGTTTTTCTTTCAAGAATCGACATTGTAAGTGAAATTTATCACGTTCTGAAAATTTTCCCAAACATGCAAAAAGTCAAAGTCAACTGGTCAAAGGTAGTACAGCTGACGTGGAATATGACATTAGTAGTACACCATGCTGATGTCAGCATGACACGTTGCAGCACTAGGATGTGCCATGTGTCAATTATTTTTAGCATTTCAGGGGTAATTTGGCCCACTAAAAAAGTGACACATGGCACTGTACAAAAGTGACACGTGGTAGTAAGGATGTTGATGTGGTAGGGTGAAACATGTCAGTATGGATGTTGACGTGGCAAGGTGATACGTGGTAGTATGGATGTTGACATGGTAGGGTGACATGTGGCAGTACGGATGTTGACATGGAACTGTATGGACAATGACGTGGAACTGTACAGATGATGACGTGACACTATATGGATGATGATGTGGAATATAAAGTTTCATGATGATGTGGCTCAGGCCAATGAGGAGGTTCCATGTGGAACATTGTGGAAGGTCAAAGTGGTTTGGCAGTTTCCATCAAATCTGACGGGAATCCTCCAAATCTGGAAAAATCCTGCTAAGTTTGGCTAATTGTTGCTAAATTTTGCAGAGACTGGCTTATTTAAAAAGGAATGAAATCGAGAAAATGGATTTTTATTGGCACATAGTTCGAGACTGTACGAACTGTATAGATCTGACAGGGCACAACATTGGGAATTGTGTCGAGGGCAGGTTCCAAGGGCCTGTTCAAAAGTAGGTCAACTTTATACTCAAAAGTTGCATAAATTTGAGGGGAGTTTGAATATGGATTTTTTTTTTTCATCCGAGTAGCCAAACAAAAAAATTCCTCCATAGCCCAAGATGTCAAGCCAAGCATAACTGAGTTCATACTCAAAAGTCTCAGAATTACCTATTGCAGCCTTTGGTGATGTGTGTTTATGTCCAGAAGTTGCAGATCTAAAAGGTGGTTTCAGGAGTTGTTATGTAATCCTTTCTTTGTATATGTTTTAAGCATTAAAGATTAATAAGAAGCCTCTCACAGAAGACAAAGGCCCAGAGACGTAGGAATTTTTTTTTCTAAAATTCATTATCAATCTTTGGCATTATTGTTTGTAGTTCTTAGTGCTTATTTACTATTATGCATTATTTATGATGGATGCAACATTCTTTCATTAAAATCTATTTCTTATATTAATTCCTAAGTGGTAAATCAAATCATTCATAAACATAACCGTAGTCTTTAAAACATCAATTTCAGATCAATCATTGAAAGATCTTGCCACAAAATTCTGTCAATGGGTGGGAAAAGGGCCCCAAAGTATTTGGGTCCAATGCTCAGTAAAATTTTGGGATACAATAAAAACTAACGAGATTTGCAAGCTCCATAGTGTTATAAGAAAATTTTATTTGTAGGTGTTGTTCCCGGTATTAAACTTAAGGATCAAAGAGTAATGCCGGGCATCAGGAATGTTTAAAAGGATGTTTTAAAAGAGTGTTTTTTCTACCTTTAGTTATAGAAGAAAAATCCTTAAATAAAATTAATAATAGGACAATACAGAGGTCATATTTCATTGTCTGAGTCACAATTATGATATCAAATGGTGTGGGAGAAACTTACAAAACTGTTAAACAAATCTAGGCATCAATGGCAGATGAATCTCACATTGTTTGCAATAGAAGAAAGAAAAGAGTGCACCCTTGAACAAGATATGAGATGCAATAATTCAAATAGATTGTAGGTATTGTTGGCCCTTGACCAAGTTTTGGGAGATACTTCATCATGTTGACCTATTTTGGGACTTCAACAGCCTGCTGAAGGAGGAGCGCAAGACGAAGTGGAGATCACGGGATCTCGTCCGCTTTTTGGGTCCTTTTTGGGATGTGGGAATATGTAACAGGAATGGGATATCGGCCCATGGGTTTACCCATGTTTAGGCCTATTTTGTATATATAAATATATGCTTAGGCTAGATAAAAGTGGTGGAAGTGCATCTATGTGATGTGAATGTATGCGAAGTGCAAGTAGAGTCTATAAGTGCTTTGTGCATGACTGTGAGAGACTTGCAGAGCTAAGTACAGGTCCTTGTAGCAGATTATGGAAGGCTTAGTGTTGTAATGCAAGGAATAAGGATCTAGCGAGCTGCGCGGATCTTATGTCCTATGCAGAGTAATGGTTTTAAGGCTCTGTTCTTGTAACCGATTGACTGAAGACAATAAAGAAGAAGAATTGGTGGACATAGCCCCAAGGTGGGGCTGAACCACGTAAACATTGTGTTATGTTGCTTTGTGCTTTGTCTTGATGTGTTCACATATTATTTGCTAAGTGCTTTGATTTATTTAGATAGATCTACTTATGCTTTGTGCTTATTATATGTGGGAAGGTGAGATCTGATCTATATGTCCATGCTTAGTGCTCGATCTACTCGATCTGATCTATTTATCTATGCTAAGTTCTTAAATACATTAGATTCGTGTGAATGTTGTGAAGCTTTGTTTTATCAGTGAAGTGGGTATTGATTGCATATTGAGGAACTGATGGTGCTAAGTGCTTTACTAAGTAGTACAATCACATATATGTGTCCCAAATAAGGTTGTAGACACCTGAGTCTTTCAACCACCCCTACCTCTACCTCGGGTGAGACTTCATCTACTCCATAGGTGTTGCTGAAAGGGTCAGTAGTTAGGGCTTTGTTGGTGCGTTGTTGTAGCGTTGAACCCTGGGTCTGCCCTTGTGCCAACAAATGGTTCAATTGTTGGGACCTAAAACTATGATTGTTGGGAACTGAGAAATAAGAAGCTTTGTGCAAAGATTCAACCTGAGATTGTGAAATTTTTGTGCATAGATCTGTGCCCTAGAGCACAGTATTCTACTCAATTTATAAATCTCTATGCTAAAGAAGGAAGCCTGATCTGAAGAAAAGAGGTCGGATCTGAAGGAAAGAAGCAAGATCTGAAAGATTTGTGCTCTAAGAAAGGTAAAAGTGAGAATTCTTGATTAAAAGAGGTAAGATATGCAAACTATATGATTTGATAAAAGTAAGAATAGTGAAAAGTTTTAGATCTGGAATCTTTGTGCTCTTTAGAAGTAAGATAAGTGGAAATTTTTGTTTCTAAAGTATGGATCTAGGTATGATTGATAGGTTATGTCCTAGCTTGAAAACTATGGTATTAATAGATGAAAGAAGGCTTGATATGAGTAGATCTAATAAGAATATTGAAAGATATGTTATACCTATGCATAGAAAGAATGTTTGGACTAACAAATGGATGCAAGATCCTAGAAAGAATTTTTTGCAAGATCGCTACCATGATCCTAGTGCATAGTACCAGAGAAGATGGGGATCATTTAAAAGAAAGAGGGGATTAACCCTCTGTTATAGTTGCAGAAGACTAGGACATCTTGCTCAGGAAATCCCTGGGAAAAGACTTGGTTGTCTTTGTTGTAAAGCTATGGACCATGAAGTGTTATATTTCCCTAGAATGATTCCTAATATGAATAAAGAAAACCCTAAGGCAGATCCAAAGACTATAGCAGAACCCCAGAAAGAATTAGAGAAAGTATTGCTGCAAATAAACGAAACCCTGAATCGCCATCGACATGTTAGCTTATCAGAGATGTTTAAGGAAAGAGAATGCATTGAAGTAAGAATAGGAGACTTCTACATTGACTGTATTTTGGATGAAGAAACACATGTGAATATCATGACAGAAAGAACTTTGAAATTCATAGGAAGCATGTTATGATCCCTTCATTAGGAGGAATAGGACTATTCAAAGGAAATCTAGTAAACTTATGTGGAAAGCTCGCTCATATACCTATGAACGATAATGGAAATTCGACAGAAGAATATTTTGAGATTATTAAATTTATTGAAGATAGTGCCCCATTTACCATGTTACTAGGAAAACCTTGGATAAATAAATATCAAGCCAAACAAAAAGAAGAAGTACAAGTTTTGAAGCATAAGAAACAAGGGTTAAAAGATTTCATGACCAGAAGGATCGTACAATTGATTACAGAACATGAGAGCAGATCGAAGCTATTTAACACTAACAACCCATATGTCAAAGCTTCAAGAACATTAGAAAACCCACAGAAGACCAAAGTACCTACCCCAGACAAAGAAGGAGTATTATCCAGGAATCCTAGGGAAGAATCTCAACAGCGCAAAGTAACTATGTTAAAAGAAGATAAGAATTAGAATGGAAAAACAACTACCGAGAATAATCTCACTGGAAAAAAGGCTAGAAAGTTAAGTAAGAAGAGAGCTAATATTGAAATGTTGCAGAAGGTTCCAGAGGGAACTTCACAAACAGAAAATTTGCAGATGGGGAGATTCGTCGGAATATCAGAACAGTGACACATGGCACTTCCATGATGAAGAAATATAGCCATTAGGGACATTATGACCATTCGATCGATGCTTCGAACGGGCAGAAAGGCAATTATGGTTCATCATCAGACCATTGGACCGCACCATAATGGACCGAACAAGAGTTAATGGAGCCTCATACCCATTGCAAGTGAACTGTTGTTAAGTTCCCTATTTATCCCACCGCACCACGCACCGAGAACACTTTTGCTAATTGAGAATTCAAGCTCGCAGACTAAGCCGATTTTATATAGTGATTATCACACTGTTGCTTTCTATCTTAGTACTGTGTCTAAGTTGTTCCTTGAACCTGTGATTTTTAACCCCAAGTGCGTATGTCGGAAGAATTGAGCGCTGCAGATAAAGCTGCTGAATAATTTTTGATCGACCTAATGACTGAAAGAGTCATGTTAGAGAGAGGATTATCCACAGGTGTACAAGCATCATCCACAAGAGGACTTCCAACCTCTCTGTCAACTACTCAAGCCGAACCATCCCAACTAGCCAATGAAAAGTGAACTAAGAATAGAGATGATTTCATGAATGCTAAGTTGATTCCAAGCATTTTACCCGCCTATCTACCACCTCTGAGCAGTGCAATAAATCAAGACAGTGTGCCCAGAGAATTTGAGTATGCTTTGGTCACTACGTACTTCTTGAAGGGAATACGTGCAGTTCACGCAGACCAAGAAAAGATTGCAGCATTGAAGTTTAGTGACTTCAACCTTGGTGACAGGAAGGTCTACAACATGCTCGCCCCACATAAATACCTAACTAGAAAAAAGGGAAAGAATTCAAAGATAGTTCCCCAATCATGGACTATGAACCTCGCGCAGTCCACATTGCTCAATGTCATGAAGATTCCTCACTTCAAAAGGCACCAAGAAGTGAATGCATGCATCAAGATGTTGTTGTCCTGTTACCATGGCAGATACTTGTGGTTAAATCCTCATATCACAGTGGATCCAACATTGATCAATCGGATCACCAGGCTTAGAATTCAAGGACCCAACCCATAGGATTTCTATCCTAGAAAATCCATGGACTGCGCTCTTGCACAAAGGATCAAGGACACTTATGGAGATGTCGATAAGGGAATGTGAGGCTACAAGGTAGCTTCTATCCAGAGTGGCATAATGCATCTTTTCTATCAATTGATCACAAGAAATATAGTTCTCAAGAACCGACCCACCTAAGTGACTGGCTTTGTAGTCAACCTAGTAGAAAAGTGCGCGGAGGGCCTACAAATGAATTGGGAGAAGTACCTTGTGAACCAATTGTAACTGGACTACAGGGAAGCACAAGATCAAGGATATGAATTCCACTTCAGCTGGCTTCTAATCTTGATCGTTTTCATCGCATGGGAGATGCCGAAAGGTGCGACCTTCCCGGACATCGAGCCCTTTGAACCTATGGCTGCAAAGTTCAGTACACTGTGGTATTCCAATGACATGAACAAGAAATGGCAGTCAAATGTCGTGTTCCATATATATTACAACCAGCTAAAGACATCCATCTAGTTCGATTCTCGCATCATGCCAAATACTCTCCACAATTTTTGGCCTTTAATAAAATTCAGCGTGAACCTCCATTTCAACTATATTACAACGCACATTGATAAGAACAAGCAGCAACTTTAGTCTTACCACAAGATGACAGAGGAGGAATTAGAAGAGATTACTAAAGACTGGTCGGTGGACCTCCTCATTCCAGCAGATCCTGCGGAGATGTTCGACATTCACAGTCGAGAAGCAGCCAATGATACACCTAGACCCAACAAGACAAGAAAAATGAAGAAGCCCAAGCTGTAAGTAGTACCTCAGCGAAGACTGTTTCCATATCACCTACGCAAGGAGGAGATGGCGGAGAGATAGATGGTGCAAAATTTGAACAAAAGAAAGGTGAGCTTACACTGCCTAGAGACGAGGAGGATCCCTCGAAGAAAAGGAAGGTTTCCCCCCCGAAGCCATATTCTCGGAAGAAATCGAAAGCCTCTATGACCAAAATGCAGACTACCCTCACCTCATATGACTTCGATTTCATAATAGCAGCACTGAACGATGCTTCACTCAAGATAGAAGAGAAGCAAGAGGCTCAGCAGGAGGATATATACAATTGAATTAAGGTTGAACTTCAAGGGGTGCAGTAGGCATTGCAGTCTAGCCGCGCAGTTTCCACTGCACCTCTGTTGTTGGGAACACCAGAGCTGGGAGATGAGTCAACTCAACTCCACCAAAGTGTGGATACAGTCGAAGCTCACCTTTGATGAGCACAGGAATAAACAACGCAAGCCACCCAGGATTTAGCACAAGTACAGGAAGACCTTTTAGAGCAACGCGGTACTACAGAACAGTAAAATCTTGCTCTCTAAGCGAAGTGGGATGAAGAAAGAGAACAACTATAGAAAATCAAGGAACAATTGCTCGTGGAGCAAATAGAAGTAAAGGAAAGGGTCAACAGAGCACTTCTCTCTATGACAGTAGTCGAAGTAAAGGGGAAAGAGAGAGTCCCACAAAAGGTGGCACAACTTGAAGAAGTGATTGAGAAACTACAACAACGTATAGCAGATTTGGAGCTACGTGCAGTACCCGAGACACCACAAGATGTAAGAAACCAAATTGAAGAAACTGCCAGGAGCACAGTTGAGAGACTAAAAGCTCTTGTTGGGGAGTGCAAGCAGTTGATTAATCACAGTGACCAAAAGTATGAGAAGATTGTTGAGAACCCAGAGTTACAGGCACTGGAGTCACAGCTCCAGGAAGCGAAGCAGCACGCAAACACACTACAAGCGTAGCTGAAGGCCCTCTCAGCTGTAGACAAAATGAAGAGATATCAAGAGAAATGCACCGCCCAGTAGCAGATCCATACGATCCAGAGAAAATTTATGGAAATAACTCAATGGCTCCAACCTATGCAAGATAAGGCATGCCAATTGTTCACAGAGGTTGAAATCCGAGGAGTAGAGATAGAACATGTTATCACTACAACAGAACAATGCCTAGAAGGGCCCGTGAATGATGCAGTGATCCAAGATTTCATCAAGCAAGAAACCAAAGAAAATAAGTAGGTCGAAGTATCTCAAGCCAAACTCGAGGTGTTCGAAGCAGAACTGATAAGACCAGAGTGACTAGGGATGAGTCACATGTGAGTGCAAGTAGAGTCTGTAAGTTCCTTGTGCATGACTGTGAGAGACTTGCAGAGCTAAGTACAGGTCTTTGTAGTAGATTGTGGAAGGCTTAGTGTTCTAACGCACGGAACACGGATCTAGCAAGTTGCGTAGATCTTTTGTCATTTGTGGAGTAAGGGCTTTAAGGATCTGTTCTTGTAACTGATTGATTGAAGACAATAAAGAAGAAGAATTCATGGACGTATCCCCAAGGTGGGGGGAACCACGTAAACACTGTGTTATGTTTCTTTTTTCTTTGTCTTGATGTGTTCACATATTATTTGCTAAGTGATTTGATGTATTTAGATAGATCTACTTATGCTTTGTTCTTATTATATGTGGGAAGGTTAGATATGATCTATATGGCCATGCTTAGTTCTTGATCTTATCAATCTGATCTATTTATCTATGTTAAGTGCTTAAATACATTAGATTTGTGTGAATGTTGCGAAGCTCTATTTTATCAGTGAAGTGGGTATTAATTTCATAATGAGGACACCTGAGTCTTGATTGCATAATGAGGACACTAAGTAGTACAATCACATATATGTGTCCCACCTAAGGTTGCAGACACCTAAGTCTTGCAACCACCCCTACCTCTACCTCAAGTGAGACTTCATATGCTCTGCAGGTGTTGCCGAAAGGGTCGGTAGTTAGGGCTTGTTGGTGCATTGTTGTAGCGTTGAACCCTGGGTCTGCCCCTGTGCCAATAGGTCTTCTATTACTTACATCAATTATAGAGGAAAATCTGCTTACTTAATGAATTACTGAGATAATATGATTACAGTAGGTGTGATTCTAAATTGCAATCAATCACTTATCAAGGAATTACATAAGGAAATTCAAAGATATGGAAATATAGGAGAAACACATAACTCAAACTGAACAGAATTTGGAATATTTGCCTGCACTTGTATTAATACTAAAAAAGGAGAGTTTTCTCTATTATGTCCAGCAAGAAGCAACCTCAAATAAATATTAAATCTATGTATTTATACAAAATCTGTAAGAACTAAAAACGGATGGACTTCTTACAATATTTAATCAAAATAGCATAATTCGGAAATAAGATAGCAGTCTATAAAATCCGATGAGCTTTGCTGGAATTTTCTTTTATCTCTTCACTTGCTGGAAAAATGTTTCTTTTGAGGGAGAAGGATAGTTGGATGGATAGCTCGGCATGGCTTGTCAAAGAATGAATAACGGGCATAGGAAAAGTAACCGTATGTGGGAGGAATGATAATGAAATGGGGGTAAGCAGAAGTTTAGAATGAGATTGAATGAGATAGATGGTTGTTTGAAAATAGAATATAAGGAGGATGAAAAGGAAAAAATATTGTGTATATTTTACTACCTTCTTCCAGCTATATTTGTTTTTCTATGGTCAATACACTGTTGGAATCTTTTTAGCAATTCCACTACAAGCCTTGAAGGTTCAATTGTTTCATTCACCTCAAAAGTGAATAAATGTTTTTCTACTTGAGGTAGCCTTTCTTGGATTCTTTTAACTTCTCAAGATGTGGCTTGTAATTGTAAGCTTGGATTCACTAACCATTTATTGATTTTAAAAAGATCGATCTGGCTTGTTTTCTAAATGGCTGCCAGAGTTTCCTCTTTTCTCTTTATGGAGTTCTACTGGTTCATTTCTATATCAATATGCCCCAGGGATTCCATGATATCACTTCCCTTAAGATCAATTATTCCTTTGTCTAATGGCGACAACGTTTCTAGGCAAGCCTCCTTTACTTCCCTGGAAAATATTTTCCTCTATGTCAAATTAGTCTCCCAAGCCTTTAGAGCCATCTCACCTCTTGTTTTTTCAGAAGGAGAGAGAATAGGAAAATCAAGGACGTTCTCTTTCTACATTAATACGATGGCTTATTGAAACTTAGCCTAGGCTGAGCCAGCCTCCCTTTCCTTTACATAGATGTCTTTCAGAGAAAGATCCACTGCATGGTAGCACTTTTGGATGGCATCTATCTTCACAAAAATATCCTGTTAGGCCATTTCAAGTTTTTCGTTGATTTCTAGTGCTTGAGTCTGGAAGGCTGAAATATCTACTGAGGTTCCTTCAGTCATGTATAATCTATCTTTCAATTTCCCTATCAATTCATCATGTTGAGTGACTAATCCTTGGTTGACCTATGAATTTTGATGGATCTCCTCGAGGTTAGCCTGCAGCTGTTGGATTTGTTATCATTCATGATCTATGATTTGCTCAAAGTCTTGGCTCATATTATTCCTTACATTCTATTCCAAGGCTAGTATTTGATCTTGCAAATTCCCCACCAACAAGTTTTTTTGTCTTATTTTCTCTGCCAAATTATCCACAAAACATTGATTTGTAGTGGGAAAGGCACCCAATGAACCTGCAACTTCTTTCACAAATTCTGAATCATCTCGATCATTTATGTTATACAACATCCTATTCCTTTTTGTTATTACTCTGTATTTCTGGTGTGATTCCCTTTTGACGATGGCCCTTCATTTCTTGCTAAAGAAGAAATCTGAAGGAGGCATTTCTTCGGGTGAGATTGGGGTAAGATCACTTACAAGGATGATTTCAGAACTAGGATTTTTGAAGCTAGACTACAGAGGTGTCAATGATGTAATAGGAGTAACAATCTTCATAGATTGTTTTTTCTCTACTATATTAGCAGCAGGTGTGGCTAGTGTCGAAGGAGATGCATCATGTCCTTGATTTAGGTAAGTTTTGAGATGAGCTAGGGTCTGGTGGCTTAGTTGTCTTGGCAATGAGGATTCTAATTCTTGTGTGAAAACCTCGAATCTCTTTGGGGTTTCCTCAATAATATGTTTACTAGAGTACCCTGGTTCAAAACCTGGAGGCATAGATTCCTGTGCAGGAGGAGCAACCATTGACTCTCCTTGTAGTACTTTTGGCAAACTGTTTCGCCTGTGTATTTGGAAACTGAGGAAACTAGCCTGTTGATCTGGGGACAGAGTTTGGAATATGTCATGTGCCTCCTCATATGACCTAACTACCCTGAATATTTCATCATATGGGCATTTTTCATGTACATATTTTTTCATGTTGAATTGGGCCAGGTGGTTCTCCACAATTTTGTGTGGGTCGTGCCTTTTGAATTCTATGTCAACCAATTTCACATTTTCCAAAGCCGCAGCCTCCACTTTGGAGTGACCAAAATCTAATAGTGAAAACATGTCAACCTGGATAGGGAAAGTCAACCATAAATTTTTTTGAGCTACCTTCAGCTCCTTGTTGATGCCTCTCATTACTGTCTGGTAAGCTACTTCCCTACACACCATCCGATCTGGTAAAAATTACGGGAGAGAATGGGGAGAAACTAAGCATCCAAAAACCCTCATATAAGATAATTTTTCTTCAATGAACCAATCTACTAGTTTGCCCAGGTTTCCCATAATCCTTTCTGAAACTCGAGGAGGTGGGTAACCATATAGGTCTATATGAACAGGCACCACTACATTGTGACAGATTTCGTTAAATAAATCTTTGGCTTTTTCCTCCCACGGCTTGGAATGGTAGAAGTGAATAGGCTCTATATTGGTCGGGGTCCAACTCCAATTCATCAATGGGAAAGGGGTCATGAAACAGATGGCGTCCATGACATACATAGAAATATATAATGGAGCAGGCTGCCCCTTTGATTTCACCATTTTGTATTCAATAATTGCTTTGGCCAAATTATCCGACAACATTTTGGCCCAATTAAAAGTGTAGCCCTTGGCCACCTCTTGCATGATAGATACCTATTCCACCAGGAAATGAGTGGGAATGTTCTTCCCAGACAATATACAGAGCATCATGGCTACGTAAATCATGTGAACGTCTGACGACGTTGTGGCATACATATCATGAGCATTGTCCATGAACTTCTCTAGGTACCCCCACCAGGACATGATGATATCGGGATAACTCTTGTCGTATTGTATGCATTCATTTTCTTCAAACTCCAACATAAATGCAGCGTTGTAATTATATATAGGATTGGGAGATAGCTTATGCATTATTTGGAGGTGTTACGGTCAGAAAGAACCAACGAAAACCTTTTGATGGTTGATGATGCTCCTGGTTTGGATGTCGATGTTTTCCAAGGCCCAGCTTATCATTTCATTATACAACATGAGTCTCGGTCACGCAGTTATCTTTTGTAGCTCTAACTGGGCTATATATCTATTTTATTTGCATGAGTATCGTCTTCTTCATCACCAGAATCTTCTGGACAGTTTATGATCTCGTGTTCCTGAACCTCAAAGACCTGCATCCAATATTTAACAATGTCTATGGCTCGCGGCGTTGTGTCTAACAGAACATACGCATTTGGATTTGAACCTTTGTCAGCTGCATCAGGATTCTTCATCATTTTTTGTGGTGCCATGATCTCTAAGAAATTGAGTGAGGTTACATGTTGCAAAGAAAATCTGTGAGTTTTTTCAAACTGATAAAAGCTTGATAATTGTGGAAGGTGAAAATGAATTCGAAATCCAAGTGCTTTTATTTAAATCAGATACATTGATTTTCATATAGCTTCACTAACAAAAATTTATTAACTTTAATGGAAATGTCTACATGGCGATCCACAATCCATGTTTGAATAATTATCGTTAATTAGTCATAAATGCCATTAATATTTGGCAGTTTGTGTTCGGGAGTTTTAGACGAGACAGAGTAAGAATTTTTCAAATATACGAAGGTTAATCCCTAGATAATTGCTATTAAAACCTTAATTAATCATGTTTAAAAAGGTGTGTTAACCTCAAGTGTTTCAGAAATTTGGACTTCGGGGGTTTAAAATGTAGCTCGAGAGGAAATATCTAAAACCCGAAACTGTGAAGTGATTAATTAACCGATAACCGATTTTATGTCTTAATTAATCATATTTAACTTTAAGTGTTTCAGAGATTCGAACTTCAGATATTTTAGGATACGATGAAGGGTAAACGTCTAAACCCCAAAGTGAGAATTCATTAATTATCTCTTGACCGTGATCAACTTAATTAATTAAAGTTTAATACTTCAGAATTTTGGTGCTTCGGTGATTTATGAATTAGTTCTTTGTTATATTTATGAAGGGTCATCTCTCATAGTGATGCGTCATAGATGACGTCATTCTAGATGTCATGTCGAGAAAATGGAGGTGCCATGTGTTACTTATAATCGTATGAATATTCAAACGAAAATGTCAGAAATGGGTGCCATGTGTCAACTTGGGGAAGAATCAAAAGATACATGTGCACCACGACTCATGTCCTTTAAAGGTTTAGGAAAGGTGATGAATGGACACTTTCGGGTTTTGGGGCTTTTATCATTAAGACTTATCGAAACGCCCGAAGCATGAAGCTTTGGAGTGAACTTTAGTGATTTACGTCTTTAACAATTAGGTGGCTCCAAAACTCTGGAGAAATTAGGATCATTCAATCAAACGGAAAAACTTCATCAACAACGGATATCAGACGTGCCTTATTACTAATTAACCAGAAATGAATTTTATTTAAAATTCGAAATTTATTTTCTAAGTTACCGTTTTGGGAAAGATTATATCTTCATGAAGTGGAGAATGTAAAGCTCAAAAATTCAAGATTATATGTGTTCCAACATAGGCCCCATCTAGGGATCACATCTACCTGTGAGATGCAAAAGAACGATAGAACAAGTGCCTTTATTGGGTAAATGGAGTCATTATTGCATTTCTGGGAAACACCTTTAGGGATTAATCATACAAATAAAAAATGGACTTAGAACAAATATTATAAAACCTTCAAAACACACCTAATCATTTATCTCAAGTTAGTCTATTTAAAATTTCTCTTTCTTAAAACTGAGTTTGGATCTGTTTAAGATAATCAAAATGACTTTAACTGAAATATCAGACTTCGACTGATTTTGTTCGCATCAAGGTTAAGTAAATGTAGCAATTTATTTAGGGAATCCCTCATTGGTCCAGAATGTAAATATTAGCGAAAAGAAAACTAGATGTCAGAGTATGCCATGTAGATATGTATGACAGTCGTACAGATATCATGGGCATTGCTTCACTGTCAGCGATCCGGTTCAGTACCCCGGTGAAGTTATCTACTTCTCCCATTGAATTTCCTTTCGCCACTTCAATTAGCACTTTTTCACTTTGCTAAGATGAGGGCAATCATTATATGAATTTCCTTTCATCATTTCTTTTTGGACAAAATGGGGGCAATCGAATTTCGAATTTCCTTTCACCATTTGTCTTGGACTAGATGGGGGCAATTAGATTATGAATTTACTTTCACCGTCTTTCTTATATTTTTAATGTTTTGAAGTGGGGTCAATCAATATATATGCATCATACAAGGGATGATATCTACTTAAATTTTTTAAAAGAAAGGTCTGTCATAATTTTTAAGTATACTTTGAAACTAATTTTCTTCCAATATTCAATACACCTTCGCCTATAGGGAATATTTTATAGGGGTTTTGAATTTGAGGGATCAGCCTTCAGCAAATTAGTCAATTTAAAACCAGATAGAAGAGCTAAATTTATCGGGATTAGCCTAGACATACTTTATTTTATTTAAAATCAGAAGAACATAAATATTTTTTCCTAATCTCATTTTGAAGATATGTTTTTAAGTTTTCAGAGTTAGGGCGAAATTCTTTCTTTCCATGAAGACTTAAGGAAAGCTAGTGAAAATCAAAAGAGAATAAAATCTCGAGGATAGGGAAAATGAAATAGAATGAGGACTCAGAGGGTCTAACGCAAAAGAATCTCATTTCCACACAAGTTTGTTTCTTGATTATCCAGCTTCTCTTTTAAGCCCCTTTTTATTCTTATTTTTCTTTTTCTTTTTATTTCATTTTTTATCTCATTTTTATTTCATTCAGAGAAGGTTTCAGAATTAATATGTAATTTCATACTTCTATGATCTTTGATCAGGTGACAATATCTATATGAGTGAAAACCCCTTTACATCCAGTAAGATTTCTTTGAAATTTTACCTTGGACTAGTGGGGTAGGAGTTCATACATCAGATTTCCTTTATATTTTCAATCAAGTAAATCATTGGTTTATCACCTGTTTGAGAGAAATTAAATTTTTGGATACATCTTTATCTCATCAACTAACAGTAAGTATTATGCACGGGAACAAAAATAGGACACGTCAGAAAATTCTGCAAAATAGAAATGATATGCGGTATATATGTTTTTTATATATGATTTTTTATGATATTAGTAAACCTAGTTTATTTATAGTAAAAATAAAATTTGGATAATTTACAAAATAAAAATAAAATTGCAAATCAAAACATGGAAACTAAAACCAGTATATACAATGGACATCTGAAATAGGATTATTGCATAAAATTCTTTAGGTAACGCCCGTTGATAGGAGCGTCATGAGTTTTTTCGTCGAGGTTTTCCAGTAAGAAGGAATTTTTCCCCTCAGTAGCTGCAATCCTGAATGGACCGAACTAGAGATGGTCGAACTTGTCATGTTTCCCTACATCTTATTTTCTAGCATCCCACTTTAAAACTAGATCTCCATAAAGAAACTCCTTGTCTTTAGCCTTTTTATCAAAAAGGGCCTTCATATTATCTTGGTACTTCTAAAGTTTGTCATCTACTTCGGCCCTATTTTGTTGGACTTCGATTATTTGATTTATCCTTCTTGTAACGTCATTTGGATCTTGATTTTCATATTTCCAAAGATTCATCATAGGAAGAGCAATATTGATAGGAAGAACGACGTCAATACCATAAACCATTTGAAAAGGGGACATACATATTGATTTCTTGGTGTCGATTCATTTCACCCATAAGGCGTATTTCAAGTGAACGTGTCAAGCCTTCTTATTTTCTTTCAACACCTTTTTTATTATAGTCATCAAGCGCTTGTTGGATGATTCAGCCAACCTGTTCCCCTGAGGATAGTAAGTTGTAGAATTTCCTAACACAATAATGTATTTTTGGAAGAAATTGACCATCACCATAGATTTGAAAGCTTGGGCGTTGTCAATGACTATTTTTCGAGGACAACCAAATATTGATGGGATGTTCTCTTCCAATGAATTTGTTACTATCAAATCCATAGCATTCCGAGTTGGAATGGCTTCGACCCACTTCATGAAGTAATCGGCAGCAGTTAAAATCCATTTAGGTTGGGCTCTTGACTGCGGATGGATTTCTCCAATGAAATCTAGACCCCATTGTTGAAAGGGATATTCTGCTTTGACTAGGACTAAAGGTAGTGCAAGGAGCTTTTGATTACTAGAGAATAGTTGGCAAGATTTCCAGGCTCTGACCTTGGCATTCACATCAGTAAATCATTTTAGCCAATAATACCCAGCTCTTAAAATCTTGTAGGTCGTTTCCCTCTAGGCATGGTTTCCTCCACACACCCTTTCATGAAATTCATTTATGATGCCTTCTGTTTCAGATTCTATTAAGCAACTTAACAAGAAACCTAGAGGATCCTCCCAGTACAGTTGGCCATCAATAATAATATATTTAATTATGTGTAGCTTCAAAGTTCTCACCTTGGATGGAGTCATGTCATTGGGGCACTGAAGGGTAAGGAGGTATGAAACATTATCGCAATACCAAGCAGAGGAAGAAAACTTATCTTCGATCTGGATTGTAGGGGTTTGATCATCAAGTTCCTCTATATATTGGATATATCCGTGTGATTCCAGGTCATTTATCTCGAGTTCCCTGAAATTTTATTCGGCTAACAATTTCGCCAGGCCCTGACCTTTGACTAGCTTGGTCGGTTTCACTTCTAGATCAAATTCTTTAATTTTAGTTAGCCATCGTCCTCTTCTCCCATCACTATCCAGCTTAACTAAAATGTCTTTAATATAATTAGTTGGCACATAAGTGATTATCTTGGAATGCAGTACATATGTCCTGAAAGCCTTGAGAGATTTCACCATTACATATGATTTCTTTTCAAGTATAGCATGCCTTAACTCTACATCCCTGAGGCTTTTGTTGAAGAAAGCTATTGGTTTCTCTAATCCTTCCTTGTTCTTTTGCAGGAGTATCATTGCAACAGTATGTTCGGAATAAAACGAAAAGATCAATAATTCCTTTGTATAGTCTGGACTTGCTAACATCGGTGCCTCCCCTATGGCTTTCTTGACACGCTCGAATGATGCTTTAGCTTTAGCAGTCCATTTCACTTCATTGTCTTTCTTCAACATATATGTAATCATTTTAATTATTTCAGCAAAATTTGGCATGAATCTTCTTAAAAAAATTATCTTTCCTAAAAAAATGGAATTTATTTTATGTTCCTAGGAATATTAATTGTGTCTATAGCCTCAACTCATTTCAGGTCAACTTTGATTCCCTCCTATGACACTATATGACCCAAGAGCTTACCTTCTTGCACAGAGCAATATGATTTTTTAGGATTAAGATTCAAATCAAACTTTCTGCATTTGTCGAAGGTCTACCTAAGGTGTAGCAGGTGCTCTGCATCAGAGTTCGAAAAAATTGTTAAATCATCATGATAAATAATAACGAATTTGTCTTTCTCACTGATGAACTTGATGTCCATCGCTATCTAGAAATTAGTGCCCACGTTCATCAAAGTAAAATGCCATTGTATCGTACATGAAATTTCCCCAAGGAGTGGTAAACACTTTTTTTTCTTTGTCGTCTTCATGGACAACAATTTTATTGTATCCCGAAAACCCATCAATCATGAACATTATGTTAGCTCCAACTACTTTTTCTAGAACATGATCCATTTTTGGTAGTGGGTAGTTGTCTTTGAGGGATGACCGATTTAAGTTTCTAAAATCTACACAGAGCCTTATTTCGCCATTTTTCTTCCTGATGGACACCAAATTCACTACCCATTCGGAATATCTGAGTGGAATGATAATATTCACATTGAGAAGCTTCTTGACTTCCCTTTGTATCACTGGCAGGAGAATAGGGTTTATTTGTCTAATTTTCTGCATGAACAGTTTGATACCATGTTTCAAAGTAATTTTTTGTTCAATTACAGAGGTATCGTAAGTTTTTAACTCATCATAGGACCACACAAAAATGTATTTATATTGCTTAAGATACTCGGCGTACATATTCTTCATTTGGGCTGGAAGGTATTTAGATATCTTGACCAGTTTAGGATTTTCCACAGTTCCTATATTACAGCCTTCAACCTCTTCGAGTTGAGATCGTAAGGTAGATTTTAAAGGTATGTCATCATGGTCAAATAATGTCTCTAAGGGTATCAGACCTCTAGGGATCTGATTGGTTTTAAGCACAAGCATATAGTGATTTGTGATCTTATCCTAGAACTTTTCATGGTCTTCACCTTCCTGCATGACCAGATAGGATCGTTCTAGTTTTCCTGATCTATGTGAGTCTCAGAGAACTCGTTGACCATTTCAAAGAACTGTTTCATTTGTTAGTCATCT
The DNA here is from genome assembly GCA_000966675.3 of Picea glauca. Lineage (NCBI taxonomy): Eukaryota > Viridiplantae > Streptophyta > Pinopsida > Pinales > Pinaceae > Picea > Picea glauca. Next base: position 218,417 of record JZKD02S1674506.1, on the reverse strand, counting down.
TCAAAGACTTTCCAGTGCTGAACATTGTTTGGGATCAAAGGCCCGTATCTCATTTCAATGTGATATTTCAGTTTTAGGACAGTAGGTGGTACAAAGGTCGTTGCAGCTTTGCCTAAAGAATCGGCCTATTGATTTTCCATTCTGGGAATGGAGTGAATGTTAAAAGACGAGAAGAAATTTTCTATCAAATCCTAGGCACAATTTCTGTATGACCTTATCCTTGGATGCTTGGCTTGATACTGTTGCTTTATTTTTTTCACAATAAGCTTTGCATCACCATAAACTATCAGATGTTCAATTTTTAACTTTTCGACAGCTTCTAATCCTAAGACTAGAGCTTCATACTCACAGACATTATTTGTATAAACAACCTCCCACTGTAATATATATGAGAAGGGAATAACATACGCATCTCCTAGTGCTACAAATAACACTTCAGCCCCTTCTCCTTCGCAAGACGAAGCGCCATCAAAAAACATTATCCACATTCCTTCTCTACTATTTACACTTTTCTTTGTTTTTTCTACTTTTTTTTTTCTTCTTTTGTACATTCTTTGAAATCGTCATCTATAGATAATATACAATTTCCTAAGTCCTGATTAGCAACATATACTAGGAATTATTTGGTTTTTGGGGGTCACTTACAGTATATGCCAGTCTAGTCTCTCTGTATAGTTGAGTAAATTGTCCATCAAAAATCGGGATCATAGCATAAGTCATATCTAGTTGAAGTGATCCTCATAATTTGGCACCCCAAGACCTGGATAGAAGCATGTCATACTTGGCAAGGATGTCATAAATGACTACATCCATAAGGATACTTTTTACATGGATTTGTGCAAGATTTACTACCAAATCTTTGATCATGCCAAGACACTTAACTTGCCTGGAATCAAACGAGTATAAGTCTTGATAAGGTCTAGTGATTTCAAGGCCCAATTTTTCCATGATAATTTTAGGCATTAAATTACGAGAGGCCCCAGAATATAGCATGCAGTTGTGGAGCAAGTGGTCGTGCATAGTTAGTGTAATATAAAACGGAGCAACAAAATCCTTGGTGTTTTCGATGTGTGGACCAAACATGATCGTAGGCCTTTCATCTTGTAGATTGATAACATTTGCATGAAATTCAACATCAGAACAATTTATCATTTTAGCAATTTTCTTTTTATAAATCAGATTTTTTGCAAGCTTAACCAGGGGCAAGGGGATTTTAATTTTATTAAGTTCATTTTCTAAACCGAAACCTCCGATTGTTTTTTCAATTTCTCTGATTGGAACTTATGCTTCTATATTTTCCGGTTTTTTAGATTTTGTTTCTCTCGTTTCAAATGGTTTTTTTCAGGTAGCTTGTGTTTCAACTAGCGATTTAGTAATAGATGCCTCATTTGTTTTATTCTGTGACAAAATATTTTTCGGTGGAACATTCCTAGGATTTTTTTCTCTGGGTCTTAAATCATACTTTTGTTGGAGTTCAACCATTATTGAGTCGGCAAGTCCTTGATAGGCAGACTCTCCTATATTGTTAATACTTTCCTCATTATTAAATAGGGGTTCTAGGTCTAAAGAATTTTCATAATCCTGCCTAGTTAAATGAGGCTCCAGATCGTCATCGCTAAGGTTGTTTAGATCCTCTTATAACTCCTCATGATTTTGCATGTTATCCCTCTGCATAAAATTTTCAATTTTAAGTGGGATCTGTATATTTTGATCTTCATTTTTTATTTGTCTCTGTTGTATTTGAGGGTTACGGTTTCTTTTGAACTGATTCCTAACGTAAGTATTGTCTTTGGCCTGAACTAATTCCATCTTGGATATCTTGTTTGATAAATATTTGATTATCTTGGCCATATCATCCATTTTCTCTTATGTGGACATCCCAAATCCACATGGCCCTCCCTATTCTTTGAAACACCTAGGTTCTCTAGTTCCTCTCTCAAGTTTGGTTTTAAATTTCTCGGATGCCATCATATTTGATTTGATTTCTATGGCATCTTGAATTCCTGCTAGAGTGCCAGATATTATTTCTCTTAAGAGGAGGGAAAAGTTGGGTTCAAAATCCCCTGCAAAAGTTACCTTTTCCACAGGTTGAGAGGGGTTGACTTCGACGAGGATATTTTTGTACATTTTATTGAACCTATGCATAAATTAAAGAATTGATTCAGAATTTGTTTTTCTTAAAGCCCCGAATTCAGTCAAATAATAGAGATGGTCTTACTTTCTCCCCAGTGTCCTAAAAAGACATTGTATAGATCATCATATGACCTTAAGGAACCTACCGGGACTCCTCAGAACTAGTATCTTACTTTCCCTTCGAAGTTTTGTACTAAAATCCTTGAGTAAACATCTGTGTGCTCAATGCCAATAATATCAACAAACTGATCAAAAATGGCTATGTGCTCGGTTGCAGTTAAATCTCCTTCCCCCATAAATTTTGGTAGGTTTTTCATATAATTTTCAGGCAAATCATGAAGGACAGTAGGGAGGAAAAAGGGAGCATATATGGCATCTAGCTTGGCAAAGATTATATGGGGTAGAGGTTTTCCTTGACCTTGTCCACCTACTCCTCCGCCTTCGGCACCACCACCTCTGGCGCCACCTCCTCTAGTAGCAGCCATTGGAAGTCTAAGGGATGAACTTTGGGAAAAAAGGGGATTTTCAAAAACTTTGAGGGACCAAAGTGGTAACCTTTCGACTACTTCGGGATGTGGCAAAGGAATTTTTGGGAAAAGGTCGTTAGGAAATGAAAAATCTAGAAGAGGAGGAAAAGGGAAATGCGGACTGGTTTCCTCAGACTTACAAGATGTATATTTAGGGGAACCGATAGGGTATGAATCAGGGTATTAAATATTTTCTTTAGAGTTTCGAGAAACTAAAACCTTTACTTCGGGAAAGGATGGAATCAGAAGGGTGTTAACAACAGCAAGTATCGAATGTGATATTTTGTTCTGACTGGTAGGAGTATCATTCAAGCCAATCTCATATTTTATCTCGGTAACAATTACCTCTGGATTCTCAAGCTTATCCTTGGGTTTACTAGTTGACGCCTCTGCAGAGGATACTTGTTTAAAACTTTCTCCAGGGGTTAATTCTTCAATATGAACCTTAGAATTAACTTGTGTAACTTTGGGTTGATATACTTTACATGTTGATACAATAGTCGATTTAAGGTATCCCTTTGGTTTCAACAACCTTTCGGGATCTGATACTGGTGTAGTTTCCTTATCATCTGGATTATTTCTGGTATTATTTCGACTGAATGCTAGTTTTATCTATGGTGGAGTCGCCAAGTGAAAGATAAAAATAAGCCTTACTTATGTATTCAATGTTTTTTCACTATCAAAGATAGAAATTTACCTTGTCATTTTCCCAGGGAAAAATAACTTCGTTTCTCCGTCCCCGGTAGTGGCGCCAAAAAGATGTTGTTCCTGAGATTAAACTTATGGCTCAAAGAGTAATGTCAATCCCCAGAAATATTTAAAAGGATGTTTTAAAAGAGTTCTTTTTCTACCTTTAGTTATATAAGAAAAATCATTAAATGAAATTAATAATAGGACAGTACAAAGGTCATATTTCATTGTCTGAGTCACAATAATGATATCAAATTGTGTGGGAGAAACTTACAAAACTGTTAAACAAAGCTAGGCATAAATGGAACCTATGTAGCACACATTTTTAGTTCCATAATTTGCACGTGGATCAAGGCCTGACAATGGAATGAATCCTGAGATAGGTACAACCTATGTGGCATGAATTTTGAGGTCCACAATCTACATGTGGATCAAGGCTTAACAGTGGCACAAATATCGAGAAAGATACAACCTATGTGGCATGAATTTTGAGTTCCACAGTTTACATGTAGATCAAAGCCCGATGGTGGCATGAATTCTGAGACAAGTACAGACTGTGTGGCATGGAAATTGAAGCAGAGATCCCACGAGGGTCAAGAAGTCACAGTGACAGAATTGGATGAAAGTACAGTAATTTTTGCACAATTTTTCACCATGAATCCACTTGTGCAGTCTGTTTTGTGATTCGAGTAGTATATCTGAGGGATAATGACATAATCCCAATTTTTCCATTAATGCTTTGGCACACATTTCGAGGCAAGAGGGTCCTTAAGTCATACTGATGGAATTGGATGAAAGTACAATCATTTTTGCATGATTTTTCACCACAAATGCACTGATGCGGCATGTTTTGTGATATAAGCAGTAGAGATGAGGGATCATGACAGAAACCCAAGTTTTCCATCAATTCTTTGGCACAAACTTTGAGGTAGAGTTGCACTTTTTAGAACAGGTCAAGTTTACATTCAAAAGTTGCAGAATGATGAGATGAACCTGATGGTCCTGTGTATGCCAAGATTTGAGAAAAATTTTGAGAACCTTAGCATGAAAACCAATGTAAGTTTTATGCATTTATGGTTTTTACCTCTTTTTGAAAATTGCAAGAGGATTAATGTATGTTGCAAATTCCGGTGATGTTTGAGTGCTACAATAAAGAAGCAAGATCTAAATTATTGTAGGAAATTGATTTTTTGAGTCTTGCATGAAAATTGAGATGGTGTGGTAATAGACCATTTTGACACTTCGACAAAAAACAATCATGCTTATTGTTGACCAAAAAAATTTCTTTGGGCTCAACATGGTGTTTAAACACCTTCATTCCTCCACAAGAAACTCTTTGCGCTATGGTTCTAGTCGAAGACAATGTTGATTAAGGTTGGTTGTCATTGATGTCAACCCTTGAAGAAAGCCCCGTAGCACAAAGGTTTGGGTAATGGACCCAATATTGTTTGATGTAAATATGACTCATTATTGTTTTGTCATGGTTGATAAGAAGTAAATATGAATGAATTTCAAAGTGGTCCCCTTATGGTGAAAGCCCTCATGGGAAAATTCTTTGCGGAGTAAGAGAACCCATGCTTAATTGTGGAATAATGAGATGAAGGACAGTGAATTTTTCAGGGAAAGTATCCTAGATGGATAGTTCTTATCATTCCATTTCAGGTGGTATGTATAACTTCACATAACTCCTCATAGTTAGAGAGTTATGACCATGTGAAGTTGGAGAACCCGAGTATGGGTAATGGAACCAAGTTTGTTTGATGGATAACGGTATGATTTTTGCTATATTTGAAGGTAATACTATTATATATTCATATTACATGTCTCATTCCATTTCTGGTGGTGTGTGGAATGTCACATAACTCCTCACAGTTTGAGATTTTAGGCCTTACGAAGTTGGAGGACCCTCATATGTCATCTAGAAGCCCCAAATGGTCAAAGTAGTCAAAGTGGTTTAAGAGATTTTAAAAGGCAAATAATAAAGTGAAGTGGTGAGTGTATTATAATTCAAAGTGAATACAAAATAAATTATTTCAATAATAAACTTAATGGATAAATTATAAGTGGGTTAACACTAAAATAAGGAAAGTGGGCCAAGTGAACTAGAAGATGTTTCTAAGGAAGCTACTTGGAGAGTATAAATAAGAGGCAAGGCTCTCTCATTTCAATAAAACTTGAGCATGTTGAATATCTATAGGTTTTTGAGGTAACCAAGGATATCTAAGCCAAATTTCTGAGGGAAGGTGAAGAAAAGAAGGCTGAAATGCAAGGAAGGATAAATTATTTTGATGGTGTTTTCTAAGGTATGTTATTTATAGGTCATCTCAACATTTTCACTATCAGTTTTTTTATATAATGATTCAGACTGTGAAATTTCTATGCCATTGAGAAAACATACCCAAGTATATGTGGTAAAAAAATCATCTTGTGGGTCGTTGTATTTTAGGAGTTACACTCCGTGGAAAATAAGGTTTGTGGTCAGTCCTGAAACTAGTCAAAAATAGGTGTTTCAGGTAAAAACGTCATAAGTTCTTCATAACAGATCCAAATTTAGTGAGACAAAATGTGTTGGTTAGGGTACCATGTGTAGTATGTTTTGTAATATTTTAAGATCAATTTAATTAATATTTCATGCAGGGCACGCTCTACAAGGTCTCTCTCTAGAATAAGCCAGAATTCAGCAAGGTATGCCATTTTTGCTATAACTCTTTTTCTGAGAGGTTACAAGTAGTGAAACCTAGAGAAATTGCATAAAATACACTGAAGAACATTGTGTATAAGTTTTAGATCTTTATACATTACAGGTTCAAAGTTATGATTACTTCAAGTTAGGGTTGTTGACTAATCCAAACTAGGCATGTGAGACTAAAGAAAAGTTTGATGAAAATGCTAGTCTCTTA
>JZKD02S1674506.1:166929-183401 GCA_000966675.3 Picea glauca | reverse complement strand
GCATGACTAGTTTTGGATTAGTCAACAACCCTAACTTGAAATAATCATAACTATGTACCTGTAATGAATAAAGATATGAAAATGATACAAAATGTTCTTTAGTTTGTTTCATGCAATTCCTCCGGGTTTCATTAATTGGAACCTCTCAGAAAAGGATTTATAGCAAAAATGGCATGCCTTGATAAATTCTGGCTTATTCTAGAGAGTGACTTTGTAGAGCATGCTCTGCATGGAATATTTGTTGAATGGATCTGAAAAGTTACACAACATACTAAAGAATGTACTCTAACCAAAACTTTTGATCTTACTGAATTTGTATCTATTATGAATAAGTTATGACTTTTTTACCTAAAACACTTGTTTTAGACTAGTTTCAGGACTAGCTACAAACCTTATTTTCCACGGAGTGTAACACCAAAAATGAAACGACCCACGAGTTGAATTATTTACCACATATACTTGGATATGTTTCCTCAATTTCATAGCAATTTCACAGTCTGAATAATTCTAGAAAAAAAGTTATTTCAAAAATGGTGAGATGACCTATAAATAACATACCTTAGAAAGCATCATTAAAAGAATTTATCCTCCCTTGAATTCTGGCCTTCTTTTCTTCACTTTCCCTCTGAAATTTAGCTTAGATATCCCTTGGTTACCTCAGTCACCTATAGATATTCAATATGCTCAAGTGTGATGTAAAATGAGAGAGCCTTGCCTCTTATTTATAATCTCCATATTCTAGGTCACTTAACCCATTTCTAGGTCACTTAACCTATTTCTAGGTCACTTAACCTATTTTCCTCATTTTTAGGGTTAACCACTTTTCATAATTAGAAAGTTCTCCATTACTTTATCATTAAAAATCCTTGACTTTGTCACCTCACTTTATCATTTAAATAATCTTCTTTGATTTTGTCACTTCACTTTATTATTTAAAAAATCCTTCTTGAATTTGTCACTTTACTTTATCATTTAAATAATAATTTCTTCTTTGCAAGCTCTTTGATTTCTTAGACCTTTTGGGGCTTCAAGCCAACATATGAGGGTCCTCCAACTTCGTAAGGCCATAACTCTCAAACCGTGAGGATTTATGTGATGTTCCACATACCACCAGAAATGGCATGACATTTACTATACATATAGAATAGTATTACCTAAAAATATATCAAAACTCATACCATTATCCATCAAACAAACTTGGGTCTATTACCCAAATTTGGGTTCTCCAACTTCTCATTGACATAACTCTCTAACCGTGAGGAGTTATGTGGCGTTCCACATACCACCAGAAATGGAATGACATGTACTATCCATATAGAATAGTATTACCTTAAAATATATTAAAATCATCCCATTATACATGAAACAACCTTGGGTCCATTACCCAAACCTTTTTGCTATCGGAATTCGCTACTGGACTTTCTCCAAGGAATGACATCAATCAATAAGGGTTGACATCAATATACAATATCACTCTCCAATGGTTGACATCAATGACAACCAACTATCCATCAACCTAAGACAACTCTCTCACAACAACAATCTCCCCACCAGTCGTCTATACAGTGTTTTTTCAACCAGTGGAGTCTTCCTTCCATCCTCAAGTTTGACTTTTGATAGGAAAATAATCGGAGAAGACTTGCAGTCTGTCATGTGAAATCTCTCAAGGAGATAGTGTGCATACTTGTCTTGAGATAGTTTGATGCATGATGCATCCTGAATGATATCAAGTCCAAGGAAGAAGTGTAGCGGACCCATGTCCTTCATCAAAAACCCTTCATGTAGAATAATCTTGACTGAAGTAATCGTTGAAGTCGAGCAACCAGTGATCAGCAAATCATCAACATAAAGAACTAAGAGTAGAAGTGAATCAGTCATCATGAGCATGTAGACGTTTGGGTCTGATTTACAACGTACAAAGTTCTATGACAACAGGTAGGAATCCATCTTGGCATACCATGCCCTTGGATCCTGCTTGAGGCCATAAAGAGACTTATTCAGTTGAAAGATCAAAGATCAGTCCTGCACAAATCCCTAGGTTTGCTCCATATAGATCTCCTCAGAGAGATCACCATGAAGAAATGCATTCTTCAAGTCCATCTGATGGACTTCCCATCCCTCGGCTGCTGCAATGGAAATCTCCAATCATATGGAATCCATCTTCGCTACTGGAGCGAAGGTCTTATCATAGTCAATACCATGCACCTGTTGAAAGCCTTTGGAAAAAAGCTTGGCTTTGTATCGGCTAGTTTTTCCATCCGCTACACTCTTGGTCCTGTAGACCCATCTATATCTGAAAAGTTTCCTCCTAGACAGAAGGGGAACCAGATCCCAAGTCTAGTTCTCGAGGAGGGATTTGTACTCCTTATGCATGGTGGATTCCCAAAAGGGATTTCCAGCAGCCTCGCCATAAGACTAGACCAAGAAAATATGTCTGGAGGGAAATGGTTCAGTGGAATTGAGTGCAACAGAAGGCTCCTCGAAATCAGATCGAGTCCTCCTAGTATCGGTTGGATCACCAATGATATATGTTGCATCCTGAAGAGTAGTTTGTGCCCACTTGGGCCTCTGTTGTGGCTTTGAATCTGCATCTAGATGCTCTAAATTTCCATATGATTGTACTAGATATGAAGCTAAATCATCTGAGTCCTATGAATCAGAACTCTTTTCTGAAGAAGAGTCGGCATGTGCATGCTCATCATCTCAGACAGGTGGAAGAATGAAGGTGTCTGCATGCGGTTGTTGAGGTACATGCGAGACACTTTCCTCAAATTGGACATTATGCTTAATGATGAGTCGGTCTGAGGAAAGATCAATAAGCCTATATCCCTTCACATCATTGGGGTTGTTGTTCCAAAGTCTGTACTTAAGGCTTAGAAGTACAGTTTCTAGGCATCCGAAAGTGGGTAAAGGGTAAAGAAGAGATAAACGTCAACCTTCGGCAAGGGAAACTAGGGAAGATTTCTACATTGGTGTTTTCTAGCTTCCAACTATTCCTAGATGGTTATATCCTATTCAATCGTTGCCCATGAACATTCGAGTTCAACCCAGGTAGTAGTTGTTTTAAGGATGGTATCGAAAAGGTTTAAGGCAATGTGTGTTTGATTGATAATCCGGGTTTGATATTGGGTTGTGTTGGTACAGGGACAGTCATGGAGGAATAGTAAAATAAGAAAAACTTCAGAGGGAAATTAAGTGTTCTCTCAATTTGGTCGTATAAAAGAGAGTTTACAATTTCTAAAATAAAAATGGGGTGCAAATCAAAGGCTCTTTCCCGTAACTAAGTTATATTTTAATAAAAAATTTGTGAGGTGGGAGAAAACATTTAGTTGTCTATTGAGTAAGGCTCCTATCGAGGGAGAATCTCACGTATAAACAGAAAAAGAAAAATGTAAGGAAATAACCCGATGAAGCAGAAAATATATATAGAATTTTGAAAGTGTTGACTGGTCTTACACCTGCTGATAGATGGTACAGAGGAAAAACAGTAAACAATTATAGAAAACCAAAATTCATTCGCTATAGTAGAGGTTGTACTAAATTACACCAAAGCATTCATCAGATACGAACATGAAAAGAAATGAAATATGAGATACAAGAAAACAAACTCATAACACAGTCATGACGGAATTGAGAATCTTCGGATTTGCTTTGTATTAACTCTCAAAATGTAAAAACTCTGTTACAATCGACACAAAAAGGTCCAGCCCTTTTTCTTTCTTTCTATGGTATATTTATACAGTTTTACAATAAGATGGAATCTCAATCGTTGCAAAATTTTCAGTTATGACAGGGAGGAGAGAAATCACTCCATTTTTTCTTCTCTGTCTTTACTTGGTGCTGGAATCTTGTCCTTGTGTGTGCTCGGTACAGGTGACACATCTTTCAACCAGCCGAGATATCAGCCTTGACGGTTCTGCTTGACACTTGGCTTCAAAAGAGTAACAATCTCAGGTTAATTGTGGAAACCTGTCTTCCATCTATCTTTCTATGATGTCAATAGCGCATAATTGCACGCTTGGTCTGATCATACATTTGTCTATTTGGACTATGTCTGCGATAGTCACTTGTGAGATCTCGGTTGAATCTCTTTCCTCTCTTTCACTTAGATCAAGTGAGATTTTTGGCATATTCGTTTGAATCAATGCCTCGACATTACCTCAGCTATCAATGCCTAGCATACTACCATCTATAGAGATAAAATCCTCCTCTAAATATTTTGTTACTCTCTTGGCTTGCAGCTTGCCTTCCAAGATGTTGTGCTCCCATTCTTTCAATAGTATGTTTCCTCTGGTCTATTTCAAAATGGTGAATCTGGGAGTACTTCCCGAATCTCTGTTGTTCGTGGCTATCACAGCCTCTTGGAAGATGACCTGTGCTACTCCAGCTTCCCTTTCTCTAGCAGTTAAATTCTCTAACACTTGATTAACCAGCAAACAGTTATCTCGAATCACTTCCACCTTGGTGAGAAAATTTTGTTGGGCCACAGAGACTCTCCTCCAAATCTCCATTGCCTGGGATTAGAACATTCCGATATTTATCACTTTGCTTTCAGCAATTTCCACCCTAGCCTATAGCTATTTGATCAAATCTTTTTGTTGGCTCGCTTGCATCTGACCATCCCGAGCCACCAGCTGTGCTTGTTCAAGCTTAGTCTTGAGTAGCTCTATCTCATTTTTATCGGCCAACCTTTCTTTCTCTATACCTACACTCACCTGGTCCTTGGCAGCCTCTGTTGTTGTGGCTAATCTGGCTTCTAGGGTCTTGATGAGGTGATTTTTTCGTTTAAGCTAGTTTTTCAAAACCCTGACTGAAAATTGGTTCACTGTGGCATATGCACCTAATGTCCCAGCTATTTCTATTGTGAACTCTTCAGTTTTCTTATCCTTCCCATCAGTGATAACTTTGTATTTCTTGACTGTCGATTCCCCTTCCTGGTAGAACTCTCTCTTTACCACTGCCTTTCTTTTCTTATTGAAGAAGAACTCATTTGGAGGGAGCTATTCCACCCTTATAGACCTCAACTCTTCATTGAAGATCCACCCTACATCAATATTTCCCTGAGTCGATTGCAAGGGAGTAACCGATGTGATAGGATCTCCAATTTGTTTTGTTGATGGTCCTGGAGTAGTAACTGGACTCTGCTTCTTCGGCAGGTCAGGAGTCTTTATATCTGCTTTTGGACTCTTAGTTTTCTCTTCCCCGTCCTGGTGTTTTTCTTGACTGGGAGTCGCATCCTTGGAGCCTTCGACATATTTTTGTTTCACCTCTGCTGTACTCGGATTCTCACCCCGTAATACTATGGGGAGGAAACTGTGTCGATGTTCTTGGAATTTCAGAACATCGGCCCTCTCTTTAGGTGCCAATGTCTGGATCCAAGCTAAAATCTCAGCATAAGATCTAGCACCTCAGAAAATGTCATCCGAGGGTGAATTTTCGTGCTCAAATCTCTTGAGCCCGCAACTGGCCAAATGATTACTCACGACCCTTTGCAGATCATGCTTCTTGTATTCAATAAGGACCAAATTTAGGTCTTCCAGGGCTGCTGCCTTAGCTTTGGCATGTCTGAAATCTAATAAAGAATATGAATTTAAATGAACAAGAAAAGGTGGTCATACCTTCTTTGAGTATCCCTTAAGCTCCTTGCTTATACCACCGATTATTGTTTGTCTAGCAACCTCACGACAAGCCAACTTGTCAGGAATAAATAATGGCAATGCATGCAGGGGAATAGAAGCCCTGAAAAATATGAGATATGAGAATATGGCTTCTACATACCAGTCAGCTATGCTTCTCAAATTCGTCACTATATTGTCTGAGATCCTGAGTGGCAGGTGACCGAAAATAGTGACATGCAGAGGCACCATCACCTACTTGAAGATTACATACATGAAATCTGTCGCTTTGTTTTCCCATAATTTTGCATGATAGATGTGGATAGGATCGTCCTCTGCTGGAGTCCAACTCCAACTCATTAATGGAAATGGTGTTAGAAAGCACACAGCGTCCATAATGTATGCTGACATAAAAAATGAAGAAAGTTTTCCGCTCTCTTTCTGCGCCCGATACTCTGTAACCCAACTGGTCAAGCTATCGGATAGCATCTTTGCCCAGTCGAAGGAACAACCTTTAGCAACTCGAAATATTAGAGGCACCCATGGAAGAAAGAAATGTGAGGTGTCCTCTCTCCCATATAATCTGCATGTGATCATAGCTACATACTTGTACTACGGTTCTAAGGAAGCTATTAAATATATACCATGATTGTCTGCCATGAACTTCACAGGATGTGAAACCTAATATTTTATTAAGCTAGACATGGTTTTATCATACTGCACACATTCCTTCTGTTTGAACTCATCCAAGAATTCGGCACCATATGTAAATTCGGACGTTGTGGGCAACTTATACATGGCTTACAGATGTTCAGGCTTGAAAGTACCGATGGTGACCTTCTGCTCATTCATGATGGTTCTGGTTGGTATGTCCACATGGTCTAATGCCCATCGGCCCATATCATAATATGGAAATAGTCGTGGCCTGGCTGCTACTTTATGCATTCTAGATTGAATGACGATCTTATACTTGGTGGTTATGTCGTCCTTTTCATTGTCGCTGGAATCATCGGAATAATCCACTAATTCGGCCTGCAGAACATCGGAAATGAACGACCAGTTTGGGACAGAGTCGACACTTCGAGGTGAAGTATCAGCGATGTTGTCCGAGCCTTGTCCCAAAACCTCAACACTAGCTTTGGATGATTTTCACGGGGCCATGACTGGAGATCCTGCTTTAGCTCTTCTGCGATAAAAATATGTATACATACAGAGGTTAGCTCGCTGAGAAAGTGTGCTCTACATAATATAGAAATGCATTTGTTATAATGAATAACAGTTCTGTATATATTCAAAAACTCGGTACTTTTTAAAAGAGATCTGTCAAATCATGTTTAGAAATAAATTTAGCCATAAAAACCCGATCTTTTTTCATCGATTCGCTTTATTTTCTAATTAATCCCATAAATTTTGGTGGTTAGAAATGTTATTTGGTGTATGGAACAAATAAGGCTACCTCGTAAATCATGTAAGCATCAAAACAAAAGATATATTGATTTAGCTTAATTAATCTGGTTTTACCAATGTTAACTAATATTTTGGTACTCGTTGTATCGGGAATTTTGCTTTAACCTTTTGAACCTCTAACCCCCGAAACTGCAATGATTGATTTTGGTCAATAAAAACGTAATTGTGATTAGGTGCTTAATCAATTACATAATTATTTATATTCTCCATATTGAGACTTGGGGCTCCAAAGGTAAGTTTCCGGGAAGTTTGTGTGCCGAGCTGCGAAACCGTGAGATCGCGATAATACATTTTAATTAAAGGGGAAGATAAACTCAAATTAAGTCTTTAATTAATTATGTTCATAACCTTATCGTGACTTCGCGAGTCGGGGCTTAGACAATGTAACTTTTTCAATGGAAAACGCCGAGTGGCGAATTGTCGACAGAACTTAACCATGACTTAGCTTTTACCCGTAACCTTGACACGGGTTACTAAAATAAGGAGCTCGTGGTTTCAGCTATTGGGGTTATGACAATAAACTTTTGGATTTAGTAAACGCCGAGACGCAAAAACCCGATGATGTTTAATCATGATTTAGGGAAAACTTTACTCCCGTTACTGCCTTGGGTGAAAATTTAAAGCGATTTTGTCATCTCGTCGCTCGAGGCTGGTGAACTATGTGATCTATATCATCCATCATATGAAATCATGAGGTAGAACAAAAGGGGGAAAAAATATTTGCCGAAAGGTAGAACTCACCTCGAGAGTAAAATAATCATCGTTGCTTGCGTGATAAGACTTTAGAGATTTTGAAACCACGGACGGAAAATACGAAAACCATCTTTTGATTTCGAGCATTAAGACATGAAATTTGAGATGGGCTAGAAAAAACAAAGGCAGCTCCAACAGTGGTATCCAACAAAAATACACTAAGTTCTCTATGGATCAAGTGCCTTCCCCTTTTCAGAGGGAATATAGGCCCATGCACGTGAACCGAAAATGTGAAAGTGTCTCACTTCCGGTTTGAGGCTTCTCCAAGCCTCGTAGGGGGTCTTATCCTTGACAGACCTATGGGGAGATTTATTTTGGATGTATGTTGCAAAATTAAGTACTTCGGTCCATATTCTTTGTGGTAGTGACTTTGCATGCAGCATGCAAGATTCCATCTCCTTTAGAGATATGTTTTTTCTTCTCAGCAACTCCATTTTGTTTCGGAGTATAGGGAACTTTGTGTTGCAACTAAATCCTTGCCTCATGGAAAATATTATGGATCTCATGATTTACATACTCTCCCTCGTTATCAATTTGAAGGACTTTGATATTATTTCCAGACTGTGTCTCAACCAGGGATTTGAAATCTTTGAGGTGTTAAAAGACCTCGGATTTTTTCCTGATAAAGTAAATCCATGTAAAACGTGAGAAATCATCCAAAAAAATGAGAACAAACCTCACTTTGTTGAAAGATTAATGCGTAAAATGACCCATAAGGTCATTGTGGATCATATCTAAAGGTGTGGAAGCTCTCTGAGACTTTCCTTTGTCGAAATTCTCTTGAGGATGTTTTTCGAGAACATATCCCTCACATACTCCCTTGGATAAATCGATGTCTGGTAGACCATCAACCAATATTTGTTTGCTAATATGTTGCATGTATCTAAAATTCAAATGTCCAAACCTTTCGTGCCATATCCTACTACTTTCATCATCATGAGTAAGCAGTAAAGAAGAATCAAGTTCAATGAATTTAGAAAATGTATACAATCTAGACTGATGATTTCCCTCACTAGTAGCAACCTTTGAGTTGGTTTGCATGTCATAGATGTCCATGAAATTTGGTGTGAATATGAATTTATTTCCTGTGTCAGAATTCATCATCTGATACATAGAGAGAAGGTTGATGAAAATTTTGGAAACATGCAGCACATTCTTGAAGCTTTCGTTGGTGAGCTCAATCCTTCCTTTTCCATTGACTTCGATTGAATATTTGTCCCCCATCAGAGTAGGAGTACCTTTGAAAAAATCCAATGAAGAGTAGACTTATTTTGAGGCATCCATGTGATGCGATGTTCATGAATCTATGATTCAATCATCGGGAGAGGAGTTGATGGCAATCAAGGCATGGCTAGAATTGCCTTTCTTGGGATTCTGATCTTCTAGCTTCTTCTTCTTGGCACCCTCGGGCATGCGATCTCCAAGGTTGTTTTTTTGAAGAATTTGAGACATTAGATGTTTTTTTTGCATACATGTGGATTCTAGATGGAATCCTTTATGACAGTACGTGCATTTCTCCCCTTTCCTTCCCTTTCCCCCTTTGGATCTGAAGGCATCGATGAAGGGTTTTGTATACCCTTCCTTCTTTGGATGTGCATGAGGTTTCCTTTTTTCTTTATCTTTAGATTTATGATATTGATGGTTTCCATATTGCATAGTAATTCTTGCACAGTAAGTGCATGTACCTTTCAGCCTTTGATTTTTCCCATGTTGATGAGCTTAGTTTACTCTTGTGTCAAAGATTCAATAAAGTACTCAAGAGAAGGCATATTCCAGGTGGCTCCGGAGGTGAATATTAATGAATGGAATGTGGACACAAACAAAGAGAATCCAGGACCAAGATTGGAGATAATGGTGAGAACCATTTTTTTCTCCTCCTTAGATTTATCAACCCGCAAGCTTTGAGTTGCAACAATAAATCCTTGAATTTTGTAAAGAAATATTGGATATTGTCGAAGATTTTTGGATCCAATGTGAGAAATTCCACCTCCATCATGTGTCCCCTGATCTCATCTTATTTTCCAAATATCCCTTCTAAGGTGGTCCAGGATTCATTGGGAGTCTTACGGGAAGATATGTGAAAAAGGAGATCAGGAGAAATAAGATTGCAAATTGTTATGAATGTTTCATCCATTCAATTTAAGTACTTGGATTTTTCTATGGTTGATGCCAGTTATGTGTCTGTATTCAAGTTTAACCTATACAATCCTCTGGTTCAAAGATGTATGACTATTTTCTCTTTCCATGCAAAGTAGTTGTAAGGTGTAAGAATGAATTCTTTTTGGAAATCCTTCTTTATGTTGTCTTTAATCTTTTGTACCTACAAAAACAAATTGGTTTATCTTTTGCTTAGTAGTCTGTCGGCTCTAATACCATGTAAATTTGTTGAAACTTCATAGAATATATCTATCTAAAAAATACCACACACATTTGTAGAGAGAAATTGAAAAAGAAGAAGCAAGAGAGAAAGAATAGAAGAATTCTCATTAACCGTAATGAATAATGAATAATTTACACATGACATACTCTGTATAACTCAATGAATGCACACTGGAGGAGAACCATTACACCATAGTGGTGGTCTAGGCTGATCTGGACACACACCAACAGTTACGGGAGTGAACTGCCACCTAGTCTAGTGACCTGAACCCGGGGTGATTAGTTTCCAAGAATTGATTTATTTTGTCACTCCTTCAAAGGGTCAGTTATAGATCATTTTACTTGAGGGATTTTCAATTAAAGGTAAATTTGAAGTCTTATAAGATTGAATCCAAAGTGAACAAAACCTCCTTAGTTTTTCTTATGTGTTATATGTCATGCTTACATTTAATATCCTATGTGCAGAAATTCATAGAAAAGCAACGTAAGAACATGACACATAATGGATATGACACTTCCCTTGATATCGGAGTTCAATCTATGTGGGCTACATATCTGGGTCATGCTCCAAATCTTGACCTCTTTATTCTCATCGTTGTAATGATGTCTCTCCTTTACAAGTTGTAAGGCCAAAGTCCCTTTTCGATGACGAAAACAAGAGATTGGAATGTGATCAAGAATGTATACAAGCTTCACAAGTTCTCATGCTCATGAGGCATCCATGATGTTGACATGAACATCATTCCCACATACTCAATACATAAAAAGAGGAATAATAAAATATGACCCCCATCATCATGGAGCCATAAAGTGCCTTAGATATGTTGCTCAGATCCAAGCATATATATGCAGCCCATACAAAGATCTCGAACTATGATATTTAGAATTGCTTCGTTGGCCACTTATCATGCAAGTGCCACAATTTCTCTATCACATGTAACTGATTGGTTTGATGTGGAAGAAGAGAAGAAAATAAAATATAGAAGGAATAAGTTGATCTTGCTGCAGCCTCTCCATGCTCCTTCAGACATGTAACACGCATGCTATATTGCAACATTTAATGACAAAACAACATAATGAAAAGCATGCTTACATTGGCTTCTCCAGAACTTAGCTTGTTGATTTGAACTTTGGTGCAAAAACAGAATTCTCCATTGGATTCACGTCATCAAATTACCTAAAATGACTATCGAATTGTCTCCATCAGACACAAGCACCCTCAGGCCTCCTCTGGGATTATGTCTCGATTTGTGTGAAAATTTGCAATTAATGCATCAGACTGCATCGAAATATGTGTCATCGTACGGCCTCATACGGACTGTGTACGTGCTTCTTCCCCCTCGTGCATTGAGCACGCACCTTTTAATAAAAAAATTGGATGAAGTTACCAAATGGGTGGTTAGCCCAATTGGTTGGCAGATTTGTAATAAAGGTAAGTGGTTGGGGAGGTCTCGGGGTCAATCCCACGGGCCTCCCCTTTTGGCACCCATTCCATCTATTAACCAAAACATTATATAAAAAACTCCAACCAACTTTATCCCTCCGCTAGACTTGGCATATCCGCTAAACACTGCGCCAAAACGATGGAACTCTGCACAGATTTATCAGAACGTTGTTAGATATGGTGGACTTGCCACCAAGTTTGGCAGACTAGATGGAACCACCATTAATTTTTAGCGGATAGGTTGGTTGTTTTATTCTGTTTAGCGGTGGGTCTAACTTTAGCAGAACCACCAGATATAGTGGGACCTCCGCTAGATATGGCGAGGTCCACTATATCTCTTTTTTTTTAAATCCGGAAACATGCCATCATTGGGCATTTTGGGGGTGCCACATGGCACCCTCTGATTAGGCCATGTGGTGCCTAGCTATTGGACCATGTTGTCTAGTCACCTGCTACATGGGCATGACATCATTTCCTTCCTGGCCTAGTCATATGTCGCCACGTGGTGCTTCTGGAGGAAGCCACGTGTCTGTACAGATGCCACATTATTTATACAAATTGCCACATCTACAATGTGGCATGATCCAATTGGTCCATGGATCAGCCCGAAAATGCCAAAACTAGATGACACGTGGAAGCCTCTAGTGTTGCCATGTCATCATGTTGACCTCGGCATGCCACATGTCACCTTTCTTCTTCTTCCACACGTGTTGTACAGATGTTGATGTCATCTGTATGGATGATGACGTCAGCAGTATGGATGTTGACTCATCCCTTGCTAACTCAGCTAGGTTGACCAAACTTTGACCGCGAATATATTTCAATATGTAACTCCATTTGACGAGTCATTTGTGTCGTTAGAAATATTGTGACGCGATCTTCATGATCATGTCATTTTCACTGAGTTTTGGGAACTTTGAATTTTTCCCTTTCTCTACCTATTGAGGCCATTCTGGGCCTCCTATGACACTTCTAAAACTTATGTGGTGTTCCCTAGATCCATCTGGATAATGCCTCCCAACTGAAAGGACTTTTGGTCCCCAAAAGTTGTTACATTATAAGTTTCATGTTCGTTGGACTTACAATAAGAAACCCATACCCAAACTACCTCACTAGGCCTAACAATATCAACATGTGCCAAAAAAAAGAGTGATATTAACAATTATCACTTTTTCATAGTACCATTCCATGGGGTATGAATCACAACATGTGATTTACAAATATGGCCACTCTCAAATAAATCAAGGATTTTCCCCATTAGTTCATCCATTATGTTGAGCATGTCCTCTTTACCGAGTTGTCCTTTCTCTGGTAGTTTGTCTTCTCTTGGTGGTGGATTTTCCTGTAGCACTTTCTGACTGGTTGTCTCCCTCGAGGGTGTCTTCTTGGTCTTCTTATTCCTATTTGGGCGTAGATCTAGATGTAAGTCCCAACAAGTGGCCTCATGATGTGCATCTCTGCTAAAATGGTTGCAGTATCCCTTCTCCTTCAGAGGTGCATTTCCCCTTCTCTTTTCCCTGTGTGGAAAACAATCTATTATCCTCGTCCTTCTCCTCGTTGACATAACCTTCTTACACAAGGATTTTCTCTTCCAACACTGGGACACTGTGTGGTTATACAATCCACAAAAATTGCATGGTCTTTGATGCCACAAGATATGTTTTATATTAACATGCTTATAATCAAATCACATTTGAGAGTTTTGAGATTTCTTATACCTTGGTGAGTTTCCTCTAGAGTCGGACTGGCAAGAAGACTCAGTCTCAACTTTGTCATTTTGATGCTCATCTCTCCCTGGATATGTCTCGAATCCTCAATCATGGGAAGTTTTTCTCTTGGCCTGCACTAAATCAATTTCATCTCATTATGAATTGTTGACTTCTGGAGTTTCACTGACTGTCTTGAGGTCATCTTCCTGAATGGTTTTGGAGATTTCTCCAACATCCTTTGGGGCATAGAATATATTGTCATATTGAGTCCAAACCACTACCTCAATGGTATCCACAATACATTGGCCATTGGTTCCAAGGCCTCCTCCTTCGTATCCCATTTTTCTCATCAACCTTAATTCGATGCAATAAGCATGATGTTCAACGATTTCAAAAGAATCATCAGCATTGATCAAGAAAGGAAATACACATGGTTTATTTACCTCCACCTCAAACTAGTACTCTTGGTCTACTTCTTGAGATGTGTCCAGTTGTTCCTGGTGAGAAGGATCAGTGGAAGATGCTTCTAGGAATCCTCCTTGGTTTCTAGATGCATGTAGGTCATATTCATTTGCTTGAAAGAGTGTGCATGCATTTGCACTATCATGCTCACTCCCATAACTGGTGAAGTTTCCATGGTCACAAAATGGTCTTATCATCATCTCATTCATAGAGCCTTCCCCTATTTGCATCTTCATGGATTGCAACTACTCTTGCAACCTTTGTTTCTCTTCTTCTGCAACATGGAACAATGTATTCAATCCAACATTCTCTTCTTGAAGCATTTGGTTGAGCTCTTGAAGCTCGTCGAACCACAATTGTTTTGGTGACCTTGTCATCATTAGCTTCAATACTTGCAATTGGTATAAATCCTGCTCTGGTACCACATGATCTGAACCCGGAGGTGATTAGTTTCAAAAATTTGATTGATTTTGTCACTCCTTCAAAGGGTCAGTTATAGATCATTTTACTTGAGTGATTTGCAATTAAAGGTAAAGTTAAAGTCTTATAAGCTTGAATCTAAAGTGAATAAAACCTTAGTTTTTCTTATGTGTTATATGTCATGCTTGCATTTAATATCCTATGTGCAGAAATTCATAGAAAAGAAACATAAGAACATAAGATACATAATGTATATGACACTTCCCTTGATAACGGAGTTCACCCAATGTGGGCTACATCTCTGGATCATGCTCCAAAGCTGGACCACTTTATTCTCCTCTGTGTAATGATGTCTCTCCTTTACAAATTGTAAGACCAAAGTCCCTTTTCAGTGATGGAAACAAGAGATCGAAATTTGATCAGGAATGTATACAAGCTTCACAAGTTCTCATGCTCATGAGGCATCCATGATGTTGACATGGACATCATTCCCACATACTCAATACATAAAAAGAGGAAGAATAAAAGATGACCCCCATCATCATGGAGCCATAAAGTTCCTTAGATATGTTGTTCATATCCAATCATATTTATGCAACCCATGCAAATATCCCGAACTATGAGATTTAGAATTGCTTCATTGGCCACTTATCATGCAAGTGCCACAATTTATCTGTCACATTTAACTGATTGGTTTGATGTGGAAGAAGAGAAGAAAAGAAGAAATAGAAGGAATAAGATGATCTTGTTGCCTTCTTCCAGCCTCTCCATGCTCCTTCAGACCTGTAACACGCATCCTATGCTGCAACATTTAATGACAAAACAACATAATGAAAAGCATCCTTACATTGGCTTCTCCAGATCTTATCTTGTTGATCTGAATCTCTACTGCAAAAACAGACCTTTCCATTGGATTCGCATCGTTGAATTACCTAAAAATGATTATCAAATCGTCTCCATCGTACACAGGCACCCTCAGGCCTCCTCTGGGCTTCTGTCTCGATTTTTGTGCAACTCTACAATTAATGCATCAGACTGCATCAAAATATGTGTCGTCGTACGGCCTCGTAGGAACTAGGCGTGTGCTTCTTCCCCCTTGTGCATTGAGCAAGCATCTTTTAATAAAAGGTTTCGGTGGAGTTACCAAATGGGTGGTTAGCCCAATTGGTTGGTGAATTTGTAATAAAGGTAAGTGGTTGGGGAGGTCTCGGGGTCAAGCCCACGGGCCTCCCCTTTTGGCACCCGTTCCAGCTATTAACAAAAGAATTATATAAAAAACTCCAACTAATTTATCCCTCTGCCATACTTGGCATATCCGCTAAACACTGCGCCAAAACGATGGAAACTTTTCATGGATTTATCGAACCGCTACCAGATATGGTGGACTTGCCGCCAATTTTGGCAGAATGGATGGAACCACCATTAATTTTCAGCAGAGAGGTTGGTTGTTGTATTCTATTTGGTAGTGGGTCTAACTTTAGTGGGACCTCCTCTAGGTATGGAAGGGTCCACTATATCTCTTTTTTTTTTTAATCTAGAAACATGCTCTCATTGGGCATTTTAGAGGTGCCACGTGGCACCCTCTGATTGGGCCACATGGCACCCAGCTATTGGCCCTTGTTTTCTAGTCACCTTCCACATGGGCATGACGCCATTTCCTTTTTGGCCTAGTCATATGCCACCATGTGGCGCTTCTGGAGGAAGCCACGTGTTTGTACAGATGCCACGTCAAATGTACGAACTACCATGTCAACCTGCCACATCATTGTATAGACTGCCACATCATCTATACGAACTGCCATGTAAGCTTACACGTCATCTGTACAGACTATATGGACTACCATGTGGCATGATCTGATTGGTCCATCGATTCGCCTGAAAACGCCAAAACTAGATGACACGTGGCAGCCTCTGGTGTTTCCACATCATCATCATGAAACGTGTTGCCTTCCTACTCCCACCACGTGTGTTTTACGAATGTTTATTTCATCTATATAGATAATGACATCATCGGTATGGATGTTGACTCATCCCCTGGTGATCTAAAAATATGACGAAGACTTGATAAACTTGATTAAATTAATTTGCAAGTAAAATGTTATGTGTTTAATGCAACCGGATCAATTTGCAACACATAATGATGGATTACTTATGTAGAAATAAACATAGACAGCATCAGAAATCATTGAACATAAGACATAAACACAGCAACTTGATAAAGGA
>JZKD02S1674506.1:138630-166919 GCA_000966675.3 Picea glauca | reverse complement strand
TATGCTCATATAACAAGGAGCAAGTTCGGGTATGTTGGCTAGCGCGTGTATGTTAAAGCTTTACCATGGGGGGAGGTCCCGGGGTCAAACCCCGCGGACTCCCAATATCTTTTACAAAGCCAAATTAAACATAAATGAAGTGACACRTGTCAGCTTATGATTGGACAACGAACAACCAACCAATGTGTGCCACGTCACCCCTCTGCCATGTCAGCAACATGGTACGGCCCTCCACGTGGCCGTACGGACTGTACGGATAGGTACAGTCAGCACTCCAATTTTGACTTGTTTGACTTGATGGTAAAATCGCGATATCTCCTCCATACGGACTCCATTTGCGAAAATAAATATACCGCCGGAATCAGGAAAACGAGACGGACGCAATGGCATAGTTTTTGTCTCAATCCGAGCACTTTGAAAATTGAGCAAATTTGATCCCCTGATCACCTGGTGACTGGGCTAGGTTGACCTTTGACCACGAATATATTTCAATCTGTAACTATGTTTGACTAGTCGTTTGCACCATTGGAAAGCGTGCGACATGCTCTTCGTGATCATGTCATTTTCACTGAGGTTTGGGAAATTTGAATTTTTCCTTTTCTCTACTTGTTGAGGCCATTCTAGGCCTCCTAGGACACTTCTAAAACTTGTGTGATGTTCCCTAGATCCATGCGGATCATCTATTCTCTTAGGAAGTTACGGGAGTGAACTGCCACCTAGCTCAGTTAACTAGTCAACCAGTATTCAGTTAACTGACTGAAATAGAGTGTAGTGAGGAGTAGATCAAGGAATCAAGGGTAATGTGTTAGTCTGGTGATGAAACCAAGGCAAGTGCACATTAGCATGGTGATGATCCCAATGTCGCACGGTGAAAAAACCAATGCAACATCTAGACTCAACTCAACTAGTCAAACTGAAGTGTCAACTGAAGAGAATAATCTCCAAGTGGAATCTTCTCCCCTAAAATATAGGACACTGGATAATGACCAATTATGACTAATAAACAAGGAAAAACCTTAGGAAAAGAAATCCCAGGTGTCTGTGAAGTAACTCCAACAATTTTGTGGTATTAAATAAATATTGAAACCAGTGGTAATTGGTTACATAAAAGCACTGATATGCATTTCATATGAAACACACCAGTGAGTTTTAATATTAAACATGTCTATGAGATTAATAATTAAAATACACCAAGAAACATTGACTTGTGATAATGCAATTATTGTTATTTTTTAATTCGATTATTTATAAAAAAAATTACATATATCTTATATTTTGATTAGTGAATTTGGGTATGATGTTTGGATTAATTTGTTATATCATCAGATTTTGCATCTCTTCATTATAATATTTAGTCATCCATATATTTAATCAGCGATGTAACATTTCACAGTGAAATTGGACAACGAGATAGAATAAATTAAAACATATTTTATTATATGAATAAGAGGGTCTTTGTCATACAAAATGAGACACTTATCAGTGATCCCTTGTCTTTCAATTGGGACACTATTTCCATTACATTAAACAAAAATATATGATTTTCACAGACAATTATTTCAAAAAAAAATACAATTGCAGCTTGCATTGATATCCAAATATATTGGGCATCATTCTTCATTGGAACTATTGTTAGTGCTTGAGCTACTTCCATGCCTTGGGTTATTTTGTTGAATGTTTGGTCGATTGCCTCAATTGTTTTTTTCTTCTTCAAGATCCATCTACAAACATAAAAATAAATTGTAATAAGTCTATCTACATTGGTGAGAATAATGAAAATTGAAATAAATAATATACATGAATGTAAATTGAAAATCAATGTACCTCCAAAGCAAGAATTGACTCATTAATCATACACATATGTTCAAAATCAAATCTCATGCCTTGTTTCAACAATTATTTTGTTGGTTCGGTTTCATACTTTGTTTCCTGTGAGTTTTATACCCCATAATAAATCATAGATTTAATAATAATAATAATAATAATAATAACAATAATCTATTTTTAAGGTCACAACCAAACCAGACACCAAATTGGTGTATAAGACCCCCTTGTTTGTGGGACAAGGGACCCCCTCCGCCCAACTATTTGACTGGTAAAGTATACGAAGGTATACATACCCTACCCCCCTCTAGATTTCAACTTGTAACCTCTTAGGAGGAAACACAAGCTTAAATATTAGGCCCACTCAGGCTATTTTTGTTTCATTAATTATAAAATGATAGAAGTAAAACAACATAGATTATACTTACAAATTCCACAATTAATTTTTTATACGCCAACATATACTCACAACCCTTAATTAACCCAATGTAAATTAATTTTTCTAATGGCTCTTCTTTGAATGTTAGCGCCTGTTTGAAGACATTCAAGGATGGTTGTTGTAAAACAACTTAAAATAAACAACAAAAAAACCTTAAATTGTTATAAGGAAATAACTATTACTCACAAAATTTTCTATCAACCCTTTTCTTCCTTGTCGTCTAGTTTTATGCATAGAATGAGTTCCATTTTCTTTTCTTTTCTGTAAGAGAATATTAGAAAATTAACATTTAATGTTAAATTAATTATTAGTACCTAATAGAAAAAATTAATGATTACATACATTTGAAGCACGTTGTTGTTGAGGTAGCTCCTCCTGCAATGGAACTATGTCCAATTCTTTGACCATCTTCTTGTACACTTTTTTGGACATTCCTACTGACATATTTCGGATGTCATCTCATTGGTCCTCTGGGATTTTCATAATTTTCCTGAAAAAATAGCATCTGTTCATTGGTACTCTGGGAAAGTAAGCCTATACATTCGTTCCACTATATCCCTCATAGTTATGTAAAAGTTTCCCCCCTTTGATCAATCTCCAACACCACTCCAGATGAGCTAAGGACCAATTCATCATCATTTACATATTCTATATTAATTAATTTTTTTTTTTTATGATGACATTTTGTTCCCTCGTTGTTGGTGCCTGTAGAACATTAAACATATGTGAATTAATAGATTGTTTGAAACATTTCATCAAATATTCTTAAGTATATTATTAATGAAAATTCAAAAAAAACACATATTGAATAGTATTTTTTCATTCACATGATTCATCCCTCTACAATTTTTCCATCAAGATTTTACTCTCTTCTACACTTAGATCAGAAATAATCTTATCGAGCTTCCTAATTGTGTGGCCCTATATAACACACACTAACCAATACATATTAGTTAAACTTACATATAGTTCAACCATGTTAATTTTGTATAGAATTTACACAGAGCTTGTCTTTTTTGTTTTTTTGGATGTGTCATCATTGTGTTGACAAGAACTTTTCTTATTTGAACTCTTCTCGCTCATATTTTTATCAATATAAAACTTGTACCAATCAATACAGAAATTATTAAATATATTTTATAAATAAATCACATGATTTTCAGCGAAAAAAATCATTGTAATCGGTGCGCTTTTTGTATGCAAAGCATCAATGTGTTTGTTACATAAAATGCATCAGGGCATTCCATATAACAAAATGCACTGAACAATTTAATTTATTTTTTTTAATATTGTGAACTACAACAATGTGATGTATATAGAAGACATCGCAGCGACTACATTGAAAACAAAAACATAGCAAAAAAATTAAACATTCCTAAAAAAAAAATAGAAAAATTAAACACCGATGAGAAGAAAAAATTTAAAAATTTAGTGACAACATTTTCTATGTTGTTTATATGAGAAAACATCGGCCATATTTTTTTTTGCACCATGTTTTTTAGAATTAAAAAGAAAAAATAGGCTTTATTGGTGTTCCTTAGATATAAACACACCGATACGTTTCTGTCGAAATGGCGCACTGGAAAATCGGAAAACGTTTTTAAAAAAAAACATCAAATCGAAAACAGTGTAAAAAAAAATATGAAAAAGTCAAAGGGCCAACTGCGTTTGGGATCCAATGCAATAAGTGGTCCATTTTCATCACATTCCAAACACTTATATAAAGAAAACCAAACCCATTATATCTAAAATACCTAAAATGAAAAGCCCTAATTTTGAAGTGATAGAAGGAGTTAAACCCTAGGGTGAAATTTTGACTTCACGTAAGAAAAAAAAATAAGGGTTTAAGTTAAGTATGACTTTTTTTTTGAATGTAGGGTTTTGAGTGAATCACATAACCCTCAAATCCTGATTTTCTAAATATTTATGCTATTCCAAAGTATTATTCTGCTCTACAGTGCTTCCTAGTATGTCTCTCTTCCAAATCTGTCTCCTGTAAATTTTGGAAAAATAATGAAAATATTGAATACCTTCTTAATATTAAAAAACTTTATGAAAAGGGTTTTGAGTGAATCACCATACCCTTCAAATTCTCATATTCTGAATAATACTATTGTTTCAAAGTATTCTTGCCCTCCACAGTGTTCCTTTGTATGTCTCTCTTGCAAGTCTCTCCCCTACAAAATTTTGCAAAATAATGAAATATTGAATAGTTTTTAAGTATTTAAATGACTTTATGAAATTTGATTCCCACTATTTTTTTAATTATTTAAAAAAAATCGTGTTTTTTTTTACTTTTTCAGCACGATGGTGTTTTTATGTAATACGCACAGGTGTGGACATATTACATTACGCACTGGTGCATCCATATTAATTGACTCACCAACAACATATAATTTTTTTTTGTTAACAAAATCTCAAAACATGGTGTGGTTAATTTTTCAATGCACCGGTGCTTATTATTATGCGCACCGGTGCGTTTGTGGTTTATAAGCGCACTGGGGCTTTTAAAGTTATTTGAACTTTTATTTGCACACAAAATAGTATATTCATCTCAAATTATCTTTTAGGATGAATTCACATGACTTACAATACTTCAATATACATTTTATGTTTTATGTCACCTTATTCTTACAAAATGGTTCCAAAACTATATTCAAACTCAAATTGTGGTACGGTCCTCAAAATTTATTTTAGATCAAATGGTCAATTCTTCAAATTCCGGCCCATTCCATATTGCTCAAAGTCCTTCGCAGAGTTCTCCCTTTCCATCTCCAATAAGTTTAACTTATTTTATTTATGTTTCGATTATCTCATTGAATTTTTTTTATCCATGTCATTCTGAATAAAAATATATCCAAATTTGCAAGGTCCTGGTTTAGAATTGATTTCAGATGTAGAAAATATTCCAGTACTGGTTCAAAAACGTCGAAAGGTATTATCAAGATAAACATACTACAAGAAGTTGGTAGATGAAAATGGACAGTCGCTTTACCCTGCCAATTGTAACATTCCATCTTCCAACCGCAATCATGGGTCGACGATGGTAATAATTGTTTGGTATAATGTAATTTAAACAAACAAATTATTGCATTGTGCTTACTAATATCATCGATGTACTAATGTTAAATATTTTTGAAATTAGGATTCTGATGATGATGAGAAACCTACCTACCATCTTTTGTTGCACCCCATGACAATGTCAACCCGAGAGAAGGATACAATGAGAGCACAACTCAGAGAGGAAGCATACCAAGAATGGTTGAATCGAACACCTATTCAATTCCCATTACATCCAGATTCACAAATTAGGAATGACTACAACAATAGTAGTTCTTTAGAAGTTGGCAATGGAGACAATCAAAAATAGTTTGGTATGGATGATTACTTACAGGATATGACTTCCATGGAGACAATGTTGTTAGATGCATTCCAGAATGATGAGCTAGAGGATGATTCTCATATCAGTGATACCATTTTTGAAAGACTAAAATTTGCTTCCACCAACCCTCTCCTTGGACCTATAGCCCGGTCAAAGTCTACCCAAATTGGGACAACAATGTTACTATACAACATGAAAGAAAAGGTTGGCATGTCAAATGCATGTTTCTCAGAAATATTGAGGTAATTGACCAACAAGTTGCTTGTATTAATTTTGAGAAATATTTTCAAACAATCAACATTAGAAATGGTTTCTTTTATAAATGTTAAATGACCTTGTACATTTCTATTTCCCACTAACTGCAGGATATTGAAAGATAAGGTTCTTCCTAGTTATAATGTTTTTCCCGGTAGTTGCAAAGAGGCAAAGGAGTTGTTGAAAATGTTGGGTGTTGAGTATATATCATATCATGCATGTCCGAATGATTGTATTCTACATAGAGGAGAATATGCAGACAAAGATATATGTCTGAAATGTGGACATGACAGGTACCGTAAATCAAATAAAAATGGTAAATAGCATGGTCCTCCTCATAAGATATTGAGGCACATGCCTATAATCCCAAAGATCCAAAGGCTCTTTCGTTGCAAAGAATTAGATATGTTGCATGGATGGCATGCCTTACACAAAATTGATTTGGTAGTTATGCAAATCCCAACAGATTTAATATCCATGAAGCATATAAAGATTACATGGCCAAAAAAATTCAAGGATGAAGTATGAAGTCTACGAATCAGCATAGAAATGGATGGCGTGAACCCATATTCCCTGTAAAACACCAACTATTATGTTTGGAATATAGTAGTGATCAATAAAATTATCCCCCCATGGTTGTCTGTGAAGAATGAACATCTTATGTTGGCTCTTATAGTCCCTGGTAGAAGACAAGTGAAGAATATGGATGTCTACCTACAACCATTGGTAGATGAATTGAAGTAATTATGGGAAGGGATACATGTATACGATGTATCAATACCCATAGCAACAGAGAGTATTTTTATGTTGTATGGCATATGTTCTTACACCACACATGATTATGCAGGCTTAGGAGTTTATTTGCATATTTAATTCGGTGTGATTGGCATTCTATTCTAAAATGCTAACGTGTTATGTATATAATAATTTCGCAGGTCTTGTATATAAAGGCTATCATGGATGTAAATCTTGTGGACATTCTCTAAAGGCTAGGTGTTCCAACCATATATGAAATCCAGTGTACAACTACTCGAGGGTATTCCTCTGAGAATAACACCCTTATAGAAGAGAAACATACGCTTTCAATGGTAAACCAGAGAGAACCCAAAGGCCTACAATAATGACACTAGCAAAATGGCTTAGAGAATAGGAGAGAGAGAAGGAGAAGAATATTACATAAATGTTCAATTCAAATGGGGACTCTATGTTCAATGATCCAAAATTCTTCGACGATTATGTTGAGAAATTTCCCATTGGGATGAAAAGGAAATCTATCTTTTATGAGCTCCCCTATTGTTATATTTCCTCACCCCATGTAACTTGCTTGGATGGCCTTTCCATTTCCCTATGCAAACTTGAAGTCCCCTTTTTGTACCTTCCAGAGCCAAAAAACAATTTTTTCCAAATATATGTGCCCTACTAGTTAGACAGCATGTGTATACGCAGGTTGCTCCACTACAGTCTGCGTACATCGGGTTTGTTGCTCAAAATTAAAAATTGTGTTAGGATTCCATGTCGCATCACAAGATCCATAATCCTTGACCTTCCATATAATGGAAATGTTCTGACTCGGCACTTCAGTTCCATTTGAAGGCTATAAATTGGGCCATATCCAAGTCGTGGAGGATGAGAGAATTCAAATTTTGAGAGAAAAGATACTCTGGAGAAATTTTCACTTCACATTGAGTCTGCATCCCTTTATCCTTAAAAGTATGAACTCATTGTTTAGCCCCCAAGATCTTCCTTCTTTGATGGAGAACTTCATTGCCTCTTTTATATGAGCTTGCCTTTGGTGGAGGATTGAAGTGGTGGAGGCCCATCTAGAAGGGACTTAGTTTCTCGGTTCTGAAATGTACCAACACAGAAGTTTGTCACCTATACACATGTGTTGATTATTTTAATAGAAATACTCTTTTCTTGTCCAATTGATATCTAAAAATATTTGAATTATTATTCCATGGGCGTATTTGTCATGTATGTTAATGGATTATGCTATTTTATTTGCTAACATTATATATTATCACCATATGCCTGTGTATCTTGGTTGTTGAGGACAAGTTGCAGGTATAAATCTTTGATTTGCGTTCTCAATGGTGGTCTTCATCGAACGTTCGGACGAGGTAGTCTCTTGGTCTTGTCTTGTTAGCATTTTATTTTATATAGAATACTTGGGATTAGGTTTGAATTCTGCATTCATTATGTCTGTTGTGGTTTACCACATGCCATAGAGAGATTTTCCTTGTAACAAACTTGGCGACCATACTGTGGATTGAATCTTTTGTTTGGGGTTTGAAGTATTTTTCTCCTTGACTTGCTCTCTGTTAGCCTGAGTTTCCTTGTCGTATGATTCCTTGATAGCCTATTTTTACTTTTCATATGAGTTTCTTGGCCTAATCCTTGCCCTGATAGTGTTTTACTACATATACATGGGTTTTCCCTTGATAAGCACATACATACACGAGTTGTCCTTCTATAGGGCGCATACATACACGAGTTTTTCTCAAACAATCGCGTACATCAACTTTTTGTATTAGTGTCTGAGTTTGGTGTTTCTTGGGTGAGTTTGGTTGGTTGTTGAGTCTTCTTGTGTCTTTGTCCTAACTGTTGAGTGCTTATAGAGTGATAAAAAACCTTCTTATTATTGAATTTTCAAGCGGTATTCTTTCTTATCATCTTTTTCATTAGTTGTCCTTACACATTAGTTTGAGTGTTTGTTTCCTAGTATCCTATTTGGATTGTCTCTTTTTGCTTGCAGTAGGGTCTGTGTGTGAAGTTGTTATTCAGTCCTTGCATTTTCTTTTCTTTATATCAAAAATACAACAAAAAAAAAAAATGCTCATTTTGCACTATGGAATTTGCTCTTTTGGGTACTTAGTATTGATCTTTATGCATGTGGAAAGATTGCATTTTATTGAAATTGTATAAGTTACATTGAAAATTTCATTTTAAAAGCTTACCATTCATTGAGAATTTGAGATTAGGACTTAGCAATATTTTTTTCATTTCTTTCATATGTTGAGTCATAATATCATCGGTTTTACGACCACACCTCTTGAGTAAACAAAGCCATTAAAATTAACGTTGATTAATTAAAATTGATTAGAAACGATTTTATTTCTCAAGGTACACAAACAAGCATAGGACATAGGGCCTTGGAATAGAATTTTGTGAGTAAACTTCTCCAAGGATATTAAACTAAACATATGTGTCTGAACAGGGAGTGGTGAAATCCATTATGTAATTAGTGATGTTAGGAGGCTCCGCTCACATCGACGTTAAGAACGAGTTCACACAAATTTGGTTGTGGAGATAGCCCTATAATACCTTCCTAGCATTAGAGATATTTATGTGGTTTCATTCATATATGGGGATCTTGCTAGTACCTTTACCTTAGTGAGAGGTAGTGCTTTCAATATTTCAGGCTTTGTTACCCTACTCATATGGTGGACCAAACTTATGATTGTTCAATTACACATTAGTTATATCATGGTGGATCTAGTTTCTTGACATAGGTAGCCACATAGGTTACTTGCAGGGGTTGTTTTGCAAGTACCCTGAGTCAGATAAGGGTCAGAAAGCACACAACCTTTATGGAGGATCACCTCTCTGAGGGGATATTCTGACTACGTTGTTAAGCCCATGAGGTCCCTTATAACTGATTCTGATACCTCCAATATTTTGAAGGGAGTCTCAGGCCCCTCTTGGGCAAGTCATACCTACTCTAGTGAGGGAGGCCCCTTTTCAGCTACTATATAATGTTTGTGTGCATTTGGCATTTTTTGTTTTACTTTGGTCTTCTCTTTGATTGCTAGTTGGCCTTAGCATTTAGTTTTATATCTCGAGTCTTGAGTCATCATGGAGTAAGACCATCTTCCTCATAGGTCTCACTGTTTGTTGAAGTTACCACTGCATTTTGAGTCTTTTCTAAAGTTGCCTTCTAAAAGGCGTAAAGTTAATAGGCATGGTACATATATCTCCACATCCTAGACTTGTGATTATCCAATTATGGGTACTAAGTCGAGTCTAAATGACATTGGGATTCCCTCGAATCCTATACCTTATGTGATTAATGGGACTCCTTCGACTCCTTCAACCGCTTTGGTTGTTGTGTCGGAGATTCATATCTTCACTCCTATCTATCCTGTGGTTTCTACTCGACCCATAGTAATGACCCCTTTCGGGTCTCTTTTTGGTACACCTGGATATAATGCTCAATCCATACCTTCAGTCTCTAACCCTTTTTATTTTGGTATGCCCAATATGACATTGCAACTTTCATCCTCCATTCCAACGACTAATGCAAATCCTAGTGTTGGACCTAGGGGCATGGCTCCTATTCATACTCCTCTCTCATTTGGTGGAGGTCATATTCCCTAAATGAATCCTATAGTAGGAGGCCAGCCTCCTTTTCCTTCTGGATCTAATCCTAGTCTCAATGCTCATTGATGGAGTACTCAACTGGGAAGACAAGGTACTTCTTATATTATGTCCTTTACCCCTTCTTCCTCCATGTCAATTCCAACAAACACATTTTTTATGATAAATCCACCTCTATCCTCCAGAATTCCACCCATAGGGGGTCAATTTCACACTATGGGCAACCCCCAACCTGAAGCTCCTCCAGCTGGGGGCAATGTTTATAACCCTCATTATGTCATTTCGGCATGTATGGTGCCTATACAACCTCTTATGAATGAGTTTGGAGAAGGATATTACCCTACTAGACATGGCCATGGTATATACTAGAACCCTGAATGGTCTACAATCCCTCAACACCAATTTTTCCCAGGAGCATGGGATCAGATGTTGTAACCCCAACTCTCTTTTCTGGCCACACTTAATCTTCAAGATTTTTCAATATTAATTAATGATTTAGTGCGTCATGATCTGTAATGGTCGCTCGTCCCCACCAAGATTCCTTCAGACATTTTGAAATTTGAAGGCAAGACTTGCGAGGATCCAGGTGATCATGTTACAACTTTTCATCTTTGGCGCTCATCAAATTCTCTTAATGACGGTTCTATTTGTTTAAGACTATTTCAATGCACCCTCATGGGGTTCGCAACAAAATGGTACATTGAGCTACTAGGGGGCATCTACGAAAAATTTAATCAGATGATTTTGATCTTTCTTAACCACTTTAAGTTGTCGGTTCGTTATGATGTCTGCATAGATCTTTTGTCGACCTTCCACCAAGATAAGGCCATGCATATCTCAAACCATATCCAAGAGTGGTGTAGAAAAAAGAGGTTGATTAAAGCCTACATTCCTCCAGAGTTTCTATTGGAGTGGTTCCTTAAGTCTTTATTGCCTTATATTTCGAAGGATTTTTCTACATCCAGAGTAACATCTAAGGAAGAAGCAATTTTCAAAGCCCATCAACTAGACCTCATATATGCTCAGTTTGGGATGTTGTATGAAATTCTTCTTGATGCGTCGTGGTCGAATTATGACCCTAGAAGAAAGCCTGGGCCTCATGTCGATGGCATTATAGGCTCTGCAAATGCTAAGTATACAAACTTGATGATGAAGCAGTTGAAGGATTTGTCTCTAAGCCATCTTATAGCAAAACAAGATTTGGTTTCGTCCTCCACTCCCACTTATTCGGTGAATATTCATTCTATACAGTCATCGACCAGCCAAAATGGTAACCAGCAACTAGGAGGGAATAGAAAGAAAGGACAAGGTAATAATCGTAAGGGTGGGAAAAATAATAACAAATCCAAGGATGGCACTAACAATGATAGATCGAATAATAATGTTGGTGAGGGAAAGAAAGAAAATCTGAACACAAAGTTTCTTTGTAAACTTTGTAAAGATGATCATCTTACCCACCTATGCCCCAAATTGAGGAAGCCTCGAGGCTCTTATCACAACCGCTCACTATGATGACCAATTTGTTTCCACATAATCAACACATGGCTTCAGGGTCCTCCAACATTGGAAATGCATCGAAAAGGGAATCAAAACCCCTCGACACATACAGGTGACCACATTTGCGTTAATATGGTCAAGTCTCAAATTGATGTAGCCACTCAATCTCATGATTACGGTTCTTCACAGACTGTCACAAGTATAGAGTCTCCCCCTCCTCTGGAAACACCTTTGCAGATCGAAAATCCAGAGCCTCTACCTCGTATTCTAAAAGGAGTACTAAAATGCTTTGTCCACAATCCTAATGCCAGAGCTGCACAAAACTATTCAATTATCAAAGATCTGGGTCAAACCCCTTGTGCAATGTTAGCTTTAGAGGTGCTCTAGACGTGTCCTTCATGGAGGAATGTCTTGTTATCTACTTTAGGAGCTCTAGACCTATGTGGTTCAAATGTTATTAAGTTGACATCACAGATGTTAAGCCTCACTTGCCTTACCATGTGGCCTTTCAAATACATGTGGAATACATGAAATATACCATCAAACGCATTGTAATTGATGAAGGTGTTGTGACATGTGTAATGTCTCTAACCTGTTGGAAAGCCATTGGGTCTTCGAATTTATCCCAATATATGACTATGTTGACTACATTTGGTGGATGTTCTTTTCATCCCCACATAATTCTTCCCTCTTTTCCAGTCCAGTTAGGTGGAAATATAGTGGAGGTTGATATCGAGGTGGTTTATGCACCCCTTGACTATAATTTATTACTAGGGTGTAATTGGACTTATGCCATGACCGTGGTCGTGTCATCTTTTTTTTTCACTTTATGTTTTCCTCATGAAGGGAAAATAGTGACGATTGATCAATTATCCTTT
This sequence comes from Picea glauca, assembly GCA_000966675.3. Lineage (NCBI taxonomy): Eukaryota > Viridiplantae > Streptophyta > Pinopsida > Pinales > Pinaceae > Picea > Picea glauca. Next base: position 154,267 of record JZKD02S1674506.1, on the reverse strand, counting down.
GTGCATGCTAGTCCAAATGCTTTAGTTGGACCTTCGATCCCAGTGATCAACAATTCTTGGAAGGCAACCGAGGATATTGGTGTTGAAATGTATTCCTCTCTTATGGGTAGATTTGATTTCTTGGCACCAATCCATCACATTTATTCCATGTCCAGTAGGTCTTCATAGTCAATGAGGTATGTTCCTTTCCATACTTCATATTTTAATGACCCTTGGACCCTACCTTCCCCGACTATGTCTTGTGAAGATCAGTAGCACAGTGGGATGGGAGTGCCATTGTCAGCAGCATAGGTTGCATATCAAGTTGTTCTTAACATTACCATTGACCCAGATCCTTGCTCCTCACGGATGGATGAGGAGGATATTGTTATAGAGCCTATATGGGCCACCCATTGTGTTCACGTTATTTCCTTGACGATACTTTAGCTTTAGATGGATCCATCTTAGAGGCCATGAATGGTTATGATAGGCCTTGGGACGATATGCATCATCACTCTTATTTCCTCCCAGAGATTGTTAGGATCGAACATGATGACTTCATATCTACCTTGAGTCAGATGGTCAGTCACGTTGGGGTTCCACTTGATACGCATGGAATTTATGCTGAAGGAAATATGGTGAATATTTATCCTACCATCACGATCAACATCTCTCGAATTCTTGGAAAAATTGAGAATGTATATATCGATGCAGATTGTTCGCCTAAAAAAATTCATATCTACATACATATCTTCAAAGCATTTTGTGACGTATTCTCTTGATCGTACGAAGAGATGCCAAGGATCAACCCTAGCATTGTCAAACATGAGATCAAGACTTATCTGAATGCTAGACATGTTTAGCAACGTCTTAGAGTTGTTAATCCTAGGAAGGCCCCTTCTATTAAGGCAGAGGTAGAGAAGCTACTTAATGTTGGTTTCATCTACCCGGTTCCCTTGACCGAATGGGTGTCCAACCTCGTTCCAATGAAGAAGAAACAAGGAACCATCCATGTGTGTATGGATTTTCGAGACCTAAACAAGACTTATCCTATATACAACTTCCCGACTCCTTTCATCGATCAGATTCTTGATGAGTGTGTGGGAAGAAAAGTTTTTTCGTTTATGGATGGATTTTCAGGATATAATCAAATTCAAATCAAACCCAAGGATCAACATAATACAATGTTTATTTTTTCTGGGGTAATTTTGCATACCTGAAAATGCCTTTTGGCCTTAAAAACATTGAAGCAACCTTCCAACACGCTATGACCTTTTCTTTTCACAATCTAAAACATATTGTTGAATTGTATCTTGACAATATCGTTGCTCACTCTCACAAGAGAGTAGATCATTCCACTCAACTTCGACTAATATTTAAGAGATGGTGTTATTATCGCATCTATTTGAACCCTCACAAGTGCATATTTGCATTAGGTATGGCTGTCTTTTAGCATTCTTAGTCTCTGATCATGGGATCATGGTGGATCTTATGAAGGTTGAGTCAATACTTCGATTTCCTCCCCCATGCAAAATTTGTCAACTTCAGGGTTTACAGGGGAAGGCTAACTTCTTGTGTCATTTCATAGTGAACTATGCCAATTTAACTCAGGGTTTCATGCATCTTTTGAAGGAGGACACTATGTTTATATGAGATAATCGATCCCTGTTGGACAACTGAGAGGGGTGGGTGAATTAGTTCTTATTGTGCTTAAACAATTATGCCCATTTTAAACTTGTTACCAAACACTCAATGATGATCACAATAATTCAGGGAAGTAAGCAATCGAGTATTCAACATCAATCAAACACAAGAAATACACAGAGACAGATATTCCTAAGGAAACCCATAAAGGGAGAAAACCTCTTCTTCTTGATATGATAAGTAGTCTTTATTTTCTGTACATTATCATTTTTATGAGCTCCAACTCCTTTTGAGGCTACCACCTCTATTTTAAAAGCTACAACTTGCTGAGAGCACCAACTCTATGGTTTTTGTAGCACCCACTAGAAGGAAGCACCAACTCCCTGAGTGTTCCAACACCAACTGGATGGAAGCATCAACTTACAGTCACACAGGCACCAACCAGTATAACAGAGAACAATAGTTCTCCCTTGCACCACCCTACCACCATGGTTTTTCTAGCTGCAACCAGATGGAAGCTATAACTCCCTATGTTCAAGCACCCACTTGAAACTCTGAGGACAACAGTCCTCCCTAGCACCTCCCTACCACCCTGATTATAAAAACTTCACTTACTAAAATTTATTACAGTGATATAGTGTTTATAAATGGCTTACCAGTCTCATCATTGTTTTTCTACACTGCTCTTATCTTCCTGCATCAGTGTCCTCCTACTCCCTCACTTGTGCTTTATGTTCTTCAACATTTTATACTCTGTGCGCCATGTCCATTCTATGCACTGTGCCTCTTTTGTGTGTTTCAGCTATTGTACACAGCATGCTTCTACCCGCATGAATAACTCTCAATAGAAGCATCCATATTTTCTTTGTTCTGCGTATATTTATCATCCCAAGTCCTCTGCCAGATCATACATCTAAATCTTCGTTCTCTCTGGTGATCATGATGAGTATGTTCTTCATCAGTGGTTGTTATCTTGAGACTCTTTAGCTTCTCTGGTAGTTACAGTCTTCAACTCTCTTCCATCTATCAATTGTCTCTATGATGAGTCTTCATTCCACTGGCAGTTACCTCGAGACTCTTCATCTCCTCTGGCGATCACCCTGAATTTCTTCGAATTCTCTAGCAGATACAATCACTCCGTTACATCAGTTCCAGAGAGTCATTTTGGCTTCTTTGGCTTCTAAGCCCCTTCCTTCATGTGACCATCAGTGGTCACCAAATGCCTATTCAAAAGGTGCTTCCCGATTTCTTGAACTCCGAAGTGGAGCTTAGCGACGTGATAGCTCCTCCCTTGATATGACCTTGGGTGATGAACTCATGTGACCATGCGAATGTGGGCACATCCAAAGGTGGTGTAGAACAAACTACTTTTCACCCTGCAATTTACCTCGAGCCTCCATGTGTCCTTTCTCCAAAACCATGGTTTTGATTGCAGCCCACCTTCAACTTTTTAAATTTCATGCATCTTCAATCCCCACAATGCAACGGGACCGTCAATCTTATGATATTGACAGTGCTCCTGAGTGGGCGGATCAGATTGGACGGTTTATTTCATGGAAACAAATCAATGGTCAGATTTGATCCTTACACTCATCCTTTCATTGTTCAATACAATGGATAAGACTTAATCAAACATTTAGATGGACGATCGTCAGAAACTCACGCTTCGGTATTTCAAATTTTCAAACTTACACTATCCTTCCAGTGTAATATGATCAACGGTTGAGAATACACCCGAAGTTATATTTCAGATCGAACGACTCATGTCCTTGCTGACATGGTGTCACATGTCCTTGTTGAGGTGTTTTGTGGACATGGGAAAGACGTGCAGGCAGTGTAGTGGAGTGTGGAGGTAGAGCATGGTAGTGGAGTGTGACATGTAGTGGGTAGTGGAGTGTGACGTTGGAGCACGGAGGTTGTAAGTATGAGTTGTTTGGTGGTTTACTTGGAGGGGGGGTTAGGAGGTAAGTGGTAATGAGTTACGGGGGTTTGAGTTGAAAGGAAGATGACACGTATGAGGGTCCCACATGAAAAATACCACCAACTCAGACCCCCCCCCCCCGGGGTTAAAGGTAGAAAGGTGTGGGGGGTCTGATATGCCCTGTCGACCATAGATTTGAGTCCCCGATTCTCGATCACTGAGATTAGCGTGACATTTTCCTAACTGATCCTCTCCTTCCACTTTAGAATGATCTAATGGCTGGAATTCACTTTGAATGATTCGATGGTTGAGGATTTATTTTGGCTCTCCGGGTCTCCGAGCTTCAAGTATTTCAAATCTCAAATTGAAAAATATGAAGTGGGATTTTTCCAGAGCTTAACCTCCTCGCATCTTTATACCTGAAATAAATGTTATTCATCGATCATGATCCTAGATTGATGACTCAATCTATCTACGATGCAACTCTTCTATCTTATTATGTCCTTCCACATGAAAGTGATCCGACGGCTGACAGGAATTCGGGTAATCAAATTCTCGATCGTTTTTCTCCGCTTATCCTATCCTTCAAATTTAAAATGATATGATGGTTGATGGGAATTTTGGTGATCCAGATCTCATATATCATCCCTTGCTTATCTTATCCTTCCACTAATTCAATCTTATGGTTGTCATGTATTCCTCCTGAGCTTATCCTCTTTGCAAATCCATTGGATCTAACAGTTGTTGGTCCCTTGTGCTCAGATCCAATGGATGGGATCTGTTCCTCTATTGCACACTTGTTCCTCCTGTCTGGACTCTGATCTAATAGTCCAGATTATTCACAGTGTTCAATCCAACGACCATTGTCACTCCTCCTCCTGAGCTTCTAATCTATCTGAATTAGAAGGTTTTCTAAGTGTTCACGGGTCTCGACCTTTGCTCCTTCTGAGAGTCTGTCTCTTGGACCTCGTCTGCACTTCTGGAAACTGCTATGTTTTCTGAGATTTCTTGTCTCTGCATACTATTTGCTTCTCCTCCTGAGCTTATGCTTTTCATGTTTTCCATCGACATCGTTGTTCTTTCCATCAATGACAAGCACATGCTTTCATGTAAAACGTGCCAACAATCTCCCCCTTTGGCATTGATGGAAACCCTAAAAGGCTGCGATATTCTACTTGGACCTCCAACTGTAGCATCCAGACCACTCCTTTTCTCTCCCTTTGACATCAATGTCAAAGAAAACATGCTCCCCCTGGGATGTTGCACTACTTTTCAGAGGTATCATATATTCAACCAACACATACTCCCCCTGACAGGATGGACTCTCTTAGGTTGATAATGGGGTCACGCCCAGCTTTTGGCATAGATACTCAAACTGAACTTTTGCAAGCGGTTTAGTGAAGATATCAACAATCTGATCTTTGGATGGAATATAATGCAAAGAAACAATAGTGTTGGTCACTTGTTCCCTCAAGAAGTGATACTTGATGGGTATATGCTTGGTCTTGGAGTGAAATACAGGATTCTTTGACACACTAATTACACTAGTATTATCACAATGAATTTGGATCGGTGCAGTATATTTTACCTCCAACTCTTCAAGTATCTAAATTATCCATAATACTTGGGTACAATAAGTGGCAGATGCAATGTACTCAAATTTTGTAGTCGATAAGTAAATGAAACCTTGCTTCTTGCTCAACCATGCTACAAGGGAATCTCCTAAGAAGAATGCACCTCCACTTGTGATTTTCCTTTCATCCATGCAGTTATCCCAATCAGTATCTAAATAGAATGATAATTGAAAATTATGATTCCTAGGATACCATAGGCCATAGTTCATCATTCCTTTCAAATATTTGAATATTATTTTGACAACTATCAAATGAATCTGTTTAGGTGCAGACTGATACCTTCATACCATTCCAACAGCATGCATTATGGTTGGATGAGATGTTGTGATGTACAACAGGTTGCCTATCATAGACCTATATGAACTATGATCAACATTAGGTGAGTCATCATCCTTTTTTAGATTGCATCCAATGACCATAGGTGTGCTCACAGGTGTAGAATCTTCCATTTGAAACCTTTTCAATTATTCTCTTAGATATTTCTCCTCAAAAAGAAATATTCCTTCAGACCTATGAGTAATTTGCAAACCAAGAAAAAATGTCAGTTCCCTTATCATAGACATTTCAAATTCAGACTACATGGCAGAATAAAACCATTTTACGAGTGAAGCATTATTGCTACTGAAGATGATGTCATCTACATAGACCAACACAATGAGAAAATCATTACCCTTTGTTTTGATATATAGATTGTTGTCAATTGTTCCTCTCTTGAACCCTTTGTATTGAAGATACTTATCTAGTCTATATTACCAGGCATGAGGAGCTTGTTTCAACCCATATAAGGATTTATTCAGCTTGCAGACAAAGTCAGGGTTACTTGATAGTTGGAAACCTTCTAGTTGTTCCATATAGACTTCTTCTTTTAGATCTCCATTTAGAAAATATGACTTGTGTTACACATTATTTTCGTCATCCCTATGACCGTTAATGATGTAAACCTATATGTTGCCTTCAGAGGGGTCAGTGGCCTGAGTTCCTGAAGAGAGAAGGGAGAAGAACTTTTCCTGAGAAAAGAAGTTGCATTTTCCTGTGTAAAAACCTTATAAAAAAGGAAGTTCGCAGGCTTCCTATGTATTAGGGTGCGAGAATGTCTTGTTCTCGCAGGCTGCATCATAGCTAGGGTGCGAACAGTTTGCAGGTTGCACTATAAGCAGGGTGCGAGAATGCTTACATGTGGGAAAACAAGTGTTTTCTCGAATCTTCTAGAAGGAAAAAATTCCATGGTGAGGTGGCATCCGAATGGTTTGGATCTTACTCGCTTTCATGATTTAGTGGGATTATCCTAACCTCCTCACCTTATCCTCTTCAACTTATAAAAGGAGAAGAGCTCTCATGGAAAAGGGGTTCTTGAGCTTGTAGCTTTTGGTTGGCTTGGAATTATTATCTTGGTTGGAGTGGCTTTGAGATTTGCTTTGTCAAGACAGATTGTGAGTAGTTATCAAATCCATGGTCTCAGAATCCTTGGAGAAAGAAGTGTGTGGGGAACGAAGGATAGTTGGAAGGGACCTTATGACATCAAGGCCATGGTTGTAATCTTTCTTTCACATTTAATATGATACAGTAATATGATTCTTTCCTATAAAGCTTGTTGTGTTTTATTGTATGATTCCTTGATCACATACATAAGTTTATATTGAGTTTATGCTATTGCTATCACTTTGGTTGGTTGCATTCTTTTGCAGGTTCATCATTGTATGAGCATTGGAACGGTGCTAGGATGGCGATGGCGAGAGGAAGCAACATTTAAACGGTATGTCACCCATCCCTCTTTAGTTAGTAAATTCAATATTTAAAACTTAAGGAAAGCGTCATGTTCTGGTGTGTTTTGTTCTAGATCTAGGTGGATCTAGGGAGATTAGTTAGTGTCTGCACCTACCGATTAGTCCGATAAAAACTTGACATCCATTTTATAGACTTTAAACTTCTTATGACAATCATAGGCAAGAAACATTCTAATAGCTTCTAATCTTGCTACGGGCGCAAATGTTTCATCAAAATCTAGTCCTTATATTTGAGCATATCCTTTATAGACCAATCTGGCTTTATTCCTAACTATTTGTCCTTGTTCATTCATTTTATTCTTAAACACCCATTTGGATCCAATTACATTATTATATGTCGGTCTAGGAACAAGCTCCCAAGTATTGTTCTTCTCAATCTAATCCAATTCCTCATTCATTGATTTTAACCAATTTACATCTTCATTGGATTCATTGAAGTTCTTAGGTTCTACCATGGATATGAAGGCTATATGTGATTGCTCGGTGTCTTTGATTATCCCTCTTCTGGTTTGTACACCTTTGTCTTTCTCACCAATTATCTGACTTGCAGGATGATTCTTTTGAGTAATTCTGGAGGAAGGATTTGATGTTGTTTGTTGATTTGAGTCTGCCTGAGTGTTTGTATCTTCATCTGACTCAGACTATTCTTTTTCTGATCCTTTGTGGTTGATTCAATATTTCTCACCTCTCTTATTGGGATTCCTTCATCATATTTTATGTCAATACAGTCAACCAATTTATGCAGCCTCTTATTATAGCATCTATATCCTTTGTTGTTTGTAGCATAACTCAAGAAGATGCCTTCATCAACCCTATCATCATACTTGCCAAGGTTTTCATTATTATTCTTTATGTAGCACTTGCTCCCAAATAATTTGAAGTTTTTGATTGAAGCAGGTCTTCCATACCACAGTTCATAAGGTGTCTTGTCACTGTGTGGTTTGAGTTGAAATTTGTTAAGAATACGAATTGTTCTATTTATTGCTTCTGCCCAGTAGGTTTGACCAATATTCTTCTCATTCATCATTGACCAGGCCATTTGCTGAACTATTCGGTTTTGCCTCTCAACTACTCCATTTTGCTGTGGAGTTCATGGGATTGTGTATTCTCTTTTGATCCCATGTTTATCACATAATTCCTTGAAATCACTTGACATAAATTCTCCTCATCTGTCTAATCTTACAACCTTTAATCTGTTGCCTGTTTGATTCTCAGTTAAATATTTTAAATTTCTCAAAAGCTTCATCTTTTTCTTTGAGAAAGGAAATCCAAGTCAGTCTGGAGTAATCATCAATGACCAACATGAATTATTTTTCCTTCCCTGTGTCTTCCTGTCTTGATGGTCCACATAAATCCATTTGAATTAATTGGAGTGGTGTCTCTGTTGAAGTAGAGCTCTTGGATTTAAACAGTGTCTTGGTTAGCTTTCCTACTTGGCAGGGTTTACACACAGAATCTTGTCACTTTGATATTCTTGGAAGATCTTTTACTGCCTCAAGATTTTTTATTTTGATTAAGTGGTCAAAGTTTAGATGTCCAAGTATCCTATGTCATAACTAGCTTTCATCATTTTTTCTTAGATGACACTCTTATCTATATTCTTTCAATGCATATACATTATTATATGTCCTTATGCCTTTAGCCACCACTTGTCTTGAGTTTACAGACTTTATATTACAATATTTGGAAGTGAACACCACTTCACATCCTCTGTCGCACATTTGACTTACACTGAGCAAATTATGTTTCAGCCCATCTACAAGCAGAACATCCTAGGCTTTTCCTTTACCATTACTCAAACTCACCATCCCTTTACCCTTGATTTTACCTGGTTCATCATTTCCAAAGGTCACATTTCCTGTTTTTCTTTTACTTATAGACAGAAAATTATCCTTGTCTCCATTCATGTGCTTGGAACATCCAATGTCTATATACCAGGGGTCTTTTTGTTTTTGAGTTGAAAGTACTAGACCACATTTTTCACTATCTTTATTTTTCCAAGTGCTCGCATTTCTGGCTAAGGTTTTTATCCTTGGATCTTCTTTGTAATTATTCAAATGGAAATTTGTAGCTTTGTACCCGAAGTTATGACAGTTATAGCATTTGATCTCATTTTTCAATAGGTAAAAGTGATTGGTGCAACTTTGTCTACTCATTGGTTGTTTAGTTCTATGTTTCAAACATTGTTTGTTTCTTGATCTCCTCAGTTTCATGTCTCTAAACTTAATTTGACAATTTGCAATCTTATGACCAAAATTAGAGCAGTAAAAACAGTAACCATGGAAGAAATTTTTGTACCTAAAGGATGGCCTTCTTCTTGGCATTTGTTGCTCCAACTTCTGATATCTTTGTTTTTTATCAGGGATCATCTTGTCTTTATTAGTTTTTGGTGGCAGAGTACTCACATGGTCTGATTGTCTGCTGACATGTAACTTGACCATGTTTGTTGGCTCTTTGCTGCTTGAACCACTTACATAGCCTAAACCAGTCTTCAACAAAGGAGATCTATGTTTTCTCAAAATGTCATTTAGTTTTGTTGAGGCTTTAATGCTTGGAATATTTTGGAGATATAATGCTTTAAACTTCTCCATATCTTTCTTGGTATTTACTACCTCTTCTTCCAAGGCTTCACATCTTCCCTTCTTCTCTAATAACTATTGTTTCAGAATATCCTCTATTTTCTTTGCCTCTTCTAACTCCACTTTTAGCATGGCAAAGTCTTCATCAGGTTTTTTACTGTCTTTCTCGAACTGTATCAGCAATTGTTTTTTCTTTTTCTTCTTAAATCTGAGTCTAACAATTTATTCTAGGGCACTGATCAGTTCTCCTTCCAAGTCAACCACAAATTCTTCATCATTTACATCACTTCATGTGCTTTTATTATCATAATCCTCTTTGGCCATAAGCATAAAGTCATTAACCTTATCTTCACAAGAAGAATCACTATTTGTGTCTCCTGAAGAGTCATCATTGTTTACACATAAACTTTTATTTTTACCAAATCTCTTGGATTTGTACTTCTCTTCACCTTCTGAGTTCTGGTCCTTCTTCTTGTGTAGACACTTATATGCAAAGTGACCTATCTTTCCACAATTAAAACATTTGAAGGGAAACGCACCTTGGTACTTGTTTGATCCTTTCTTTAGTCGTCTCACAAATTTTGCTTCAATTTCATCAGGCTCAGAATCCTCATTCTTATCTGCTTTAAATTATGCTTCTCTAGAGGTAGGTTTATCCTTACTAATCATCATTTCATAAGAAGTTAGAGTTCCTAGAAGTTGATCAATAGACAAAGTCTTAAGATCATTCAGTTCTTCTATTGCAAAAACTTTTGGATTAAATATATTTGGTAGAGCTCTTAAAATCTTCTGAACTAAAAATATGTCTTCAATCTTCTCAGCAATACCCTTCATGGAATTCACAAGCTCCTCAACTCTTAAGGAAAATTTACTAACTGTTTCATCCTCATTCATCTGTAGTTGTTCAAATTGTAATCTGTAGGTTTGAATCTTGGCATCCTTTTCCTTCTCATTACCTTCATAACTGCTAATGAGTTTGTCCCATGTTTCTTTGGCAGATTCTAAGTGCATAACTTTTATAAATTATTCTTTTGCAAGCCCACTCAGAATAGCATTGATAGCCTTAGCGTTGAAGCTGAATGCTAGCTTGTCATCCTTATTAGCTAGTACAATTGGCTTTACATAACCAGTCTCTACCACATCCCAGACATCTGCACCTAAAGCCATTATGTAGTTTCGCATCCTAACTTTCCAGAAGCCAAAGTTTGTTCCATTGAACAGGGGGGAATTATTGGTTGAAGTTCCTTCATGACTTGTCATGTTTAAGCTTACTGATCTACCTTTAAATAAAAGGAACCAGCTTTAATACCAATTGTTGGACAACTGAGAGGGGGGGGTGAATTAGTTGTTACTGTGCTTAAACAATTATTCCCATTTTAAACTCATTACCAAACACTCAACGATGATCACAATACTTTAGGGAAGTAAGAAATAGAGTATTCAACATCAATCACACACATGAAATACACAGAGACGGATATTCCCAAGGAAACCCATAAAGGGAGAAAACCTCTTCTTCTTGATATGATAAGTAGTCTTTATTTTCTATACATTATCATTCTTATGAGTTCCAACTCCTTTTGAGGCTACCACCTTTGTTTTACAAGCTGCAACTTGCTGAGAGAACCAACTCTCTGGTTTCTCTAACACCCACTAGAAGGAAGAACCAACTCCCTGAATGTTCCAACACCAACTAGATGGAAGCATCAATTTCCAGTCACACAAGCACCAACCTGCATAACAGAGAACAATAGTTCTCCCTTGCACCACCCTACCACCCTGGTTTTTCTGGCTGGAACTAGATGGAAGCTACAACTCCCTGTGTTCAATCACCCACTTGAAACTTTGAGGACAACAGTCCTCCCTAGCACCTCCCTACCACCCCGATTATAAAAAAATCACTTACTAAAATTTATTACAGTGATACAGTGTTTATCAATGGCTTACCAAAATCACGGTTTTGTTGCACTGCTCTACTCTGCCTGCATCAGTGTCCTCCTACTCCCTCACTTTCACTTTCTGTTCTTCAACATTTTATACTCTGTGCACCATGTCCATTCTATGCACTATGCCTCTTCTGTGTGTTTCAGCTATTGTACACAACATGCTTCTACCCGCATGAATAACTCTTAACAGAAGCACCCATATTTTCTTTGCTCTGCGTATATTTATCATCCCAAGTCCTCTGCCAGATCATACACCTAACTCTTCATTCTCTTTGGCGATCATGTTGAGTTTGTTCTTCATCAGTGGTCATTATCCTGAGATTCTTTGGCTTCTCTGGCATTTACAGTCTTTGACTCTCTTCCATCTATCAATTGTCTCTATGATGAGTCTTCATTCCATTGGTAGTTACCTCGAGACTCTTCAACTCCTCTGGCAATCACCCTGGAGCTCTTTGAATTCTTTGGCAGATACAATCACTATGTTATGTCAGTTACAGAGAGTCATTTTGGCTTCTTTGAATTCTAAGCCCCTTCCTTCATGTGACCATCGGCGGTGACCAAATGCATATGCAAAAGGTGCTTCCCGATCTCCCAAACTCCAAAGTGGAGCTTAGCGATGTGCTAGCTCCTCCCTCGATATGACCTTAGGTGATGAACTCATGTGACCACGCGATTGCGGGCACATCCAAAGGTGGTGTAGAACAAACTGTTTTTTGCTCTGCAATTTACCTTGAGCCTCCACATGTCCTTTCTCCAAAACCATGGTTTTGATTGCAGCCCTCCTTCAAATTTTTAAATTTCATGCATCTTCAATACCCGCAATGTGATGGGATCGTCGATCTTATGATCTTAACGGTTCTCCTGAGTGGACAGATCAGATTGGACAGTTTATTTCATAGAAACAAATCAATGGTCAGATTTGATCCTTACACTCATCCTTTCATTGTTCAATCTGACGGATAGGACTTAATCAAACATTGAGATGGACGGCTATCAGAACTTCACCCTTCGAAACTTCAGGATTTCAACTTTTCAAACTTACACTATCCTTACACTGTAATATGATAAACGATTGAGAATACACCCGAAGTGATCTTTCAGATCGGATGACTCATGTCCTTTCTGACGTGGTCTAATGCATGTTCTTTTTGAGGTGGTTTGTTGACGTGGGAGAGACATGTAGGCAGTGTAGTGGAATGTGGAGGCAGAGTGCGGTAGTGGAGTGTGATGTCGGAGCACAGAGGTGGTAAGTATGAGTGGTTTGGTGGTTTACTTGGAGGGGGGATTAGGTGGTAATTGGTAATGAGCGAGGGGGGTCCGAGTTGATAGGAAGGTGACATGTATGAGGGTCCCACATGGAAAAAACTACCAAATCGGACCCCCCCCCCCCCTCGGTTAAAGGCAGAAAGGTCGGGGGAGGTCTGATATGCCCTATCAACCGTAGATCTGAGTCCCCAATTCTTGGCTATTGAGATTAGCGTGACCTTTTCCTAACTTATCCTGTCCTTCCACTTTAGAATGATATGACGATTGAAATTCACTTTGGATGATCCGACGGTTGAGGATTTATTTCGGCTCTTTGGGTCTCCGGGCTTCAGGTATTTCAAATCTCAAAATGAAAAATCTGAAATGGGATTTTTCTAGAGCATAACCTCCTCACATCTTTATACCCGAACTAAATGTTGTTCATCGATCATGATCCTAGTTCGATGGATCAATTTGTCTGCGATGCATCTCTTTTAGCTTATCCTGTCCTTCCACTCGAAAGTGATCTAACAGCTAATGGGAATTCAAGTAATCAAATTCTCAACTGTTTTTCCCCACTTATCCTATCCTTCAATTTTAAAATGATCCAACGTCTGACGGGAATTTGGGTGATCGAGATCTCATATCTCATCCCTTTCTTATCATGTCCTTCCACTAATTCAATCTGACGATTCTCACATATTCATCTATAGCTTATCCTCCTTGTAAATCCATTGGATCTAACAGTTGTTGGTCCTTTGCACTCAGATCCAACGGATGGGATCTATTCCTCTCTGACACACTAGTTCCTCCTGTCTGGACTTTGATCTAACAGTCCATATTCTTCACAGTGTTCCAAACAATGGCCATTGTCGCTCCTCCTCATGAGCTTCTAATCTCTTTGACTTAGAAGGTTTTCTAAGTGTTCATGGGTCTCCTCCTTTGCTCCTCCTACTAGTTTGTCTCTTGGACCTCGTCTGCACTTCTAGAAACTGTTATCTTTTCTGAGTTTTCTCATCTCTGCATATTGTTTGCTTCTCCTTATGAGCTTGTGATTTTCCTATTTTCCATCGACGTTATTGTTCTTGCCATCAATGACAAGCACACGCTTTCCTGTAAAACATGCCAACAAGCCCAAGAATCCTTCGATGCTCTTATGAAACCCTTGGTATACCTCTATTGAACCCTCCAGAATATAGTACAGATTATTTTCTTTATATCTCGTATCCGAAGGGACAATTGGTATGGTTCTAGTTTAGGAGGACAATGAGCTCCATGAGCACATTGTCTACTATCTTAGTTGAAACTTAGTCGGTCCTGAACTTAAATACTCTCACGTTGAGAAACTAGCCTTGGATTCCATACATGTGGTTAAAATATTACGAAATTATATATTACTTTGAAAAACTACCGTAGTTGTTTATATAGATCCATTTAAATATGTCCTTACTAAGCGTATCATAGGGGGAAAATACAATAAGTTGATTGTGATTTTGCAAGAATTTGATCTCGATTTTGCTTCGGCAGAGTCTAAGAAAACGCTATTTTTTGCTAAGTTGATATCAGACTAGATAAGGATGTTATTCATGACAATTCATACGTGGATGAACATATCTTCCTTATCTCATCTTCGGATTCCTAGTATGGAGACATTCTAGTCTATATTCAAACCTTGAAGCTATCCCAGCATCTGTCGAGAGACAATCAACGACATATAAGTCATCAAGCAAAAAACTACCTTATCATCGGCGATACTTTGTATCATCGAGAAGTAGATAATATTTTGTGTCGTTGATTGGCTCATGAGCAAGTAGAGTTGGTTCTCAATGATTGTCACAGTGGGGCTTATGGTGGTCATCTATCTGGGCTTGCAAAAAAACAAAAAAATTTGCAAGCCGGTTATTTTCGGCCATCATTTTTTAAATATTGTGTTGAAGTGATCAAGAAGTGTCACCCTTTCTAAGTGTCCGCTCAGAAAATGTGCTTGCATCCATCGCCTATTCACCCAGTCATCATCGTCGGTCCCTTCACCAAGTGGGGGGTGGATTTTATGGACTGTAACCTAGCTTCGGCTTGCAGGCATTAGCATATTATTGTGGTTGTGGATTACTTCACTAAATGGGAAGAGGCCATGCCTACCAATAAATCTGATGGTAAAACTGCAACATTCTTTATTTTCAACCAAATTATAGCTTGATTCGGAATCCCAAAGGAGATTGTAACTGATCATGGTAGTACATTTCAGAATGAAATGATGAAGGAGTTAGCATCAAAACTGGGGTTTAAACATGGTCATTATTCCCCTTATTATCCCTAGGAAAATGGACAAGTAGAGGCTCTGAATAAATCTCTCAAGACCATCTTACAAAAAACTGTCAGCTAGAGTAAATCTTACTAGCATCTAATGATTTACCCTACGCTTTGGGCATATCAAACCTCGGTAAAGACTTCCATTGTTTTTCCTCCTTTTTAGTTAGTACACGGTGTGGATTCGATCCTTTCGATTGAATGCAAAATCCCTTCCCTTAAACTGGCAATTGATCTCATGCCTGACACATCTGATCTTGAAGAACGCCTCGTGCACCTAGAGCATCTTTATGAGTAGCCTCGAGATGCCTCTATGGCTATCAAAGTGAATAAATGACATGTTAAGGTTCATAATGATAGGTTTGTCGGTCCTCGGCAGTATACTGAGGGTGACTTGGTCCTCTTTTATGACCAAGCCAAAGAATATTTGGGGGCACGCAAGTTCAACCCCATGTGGCACGGTTCTTATATCATGCAATGTGTTTTCGAAAAAGGAGCCTATGAATTGGAGGATTATGAAGGGAATATGTTGGATGAGTCCACAAATGGGATTTACCTTAAAAGATATTACACTTGAGCCCTCAAGCTTGGGTGTGAC
>JZKD02S1674506.1:113159-138620 GCA_000966675.3 Picea glauca | reverse complement strand
TAGGGCAGAGGTGCAAATGCGTTCATTCTTAATGTCAGCTCCATGCTCTTTTATCCTAACTTGGAAGGAGCGGCCAGTTTCACCGATATAGCATTTACCGCAAGAGCACTCTATTTTGTAGATTCCTTTGCCATTGTGAGGGTCAAGTTTGTCCTTGACGGATCTCATACTCTATTTGATGGTTTCAAGTCGTTTGAAGGAGGTCTTAATATATTTTTTGCGGAGGACTCTCGCAATCCTGTTGGTCACTCCTTGGATGTAAGGAAGGCACGCACTTCTATTAGGGTTTTGGTCTTTAGGGGCACTACGATTATTGTGGGCTTTGTTTATTGCATTCTTAATGTCTTTTTCTTTATAACCTATGTCCTTAAAAGTCTTGGTAAGGTGATCTGCTTCTTTATCTAGGTGTGTTTAATCAAACATTCTTATGGCTCTAGTGGCTAAAGTTTTTAGGACACCTAGTTTCTGGTTGGGGTGGTGATGGGAATTTGCGTGGAGATAGTTCTCAGTGTGGATCTTCTTTCTATACACATCATGTCCAAGATCCCCGTTACTTTTCCTTTTGATAAAAATGTCTAGAAATGGGATTCTATCATTCTCTTCAAGTTCCATGGTGAATTTTATTTCTTCAGATATGTTGTTTAGGTGTAGAAAGAATTTCTGTAATTCAAATTTCCCGTGGGGCTAGAGAACATTTGTATCATCAACATATATTTTCCACCTCGATGGTTTTAGGTGAAAGGAGTCCAGGGCTGTCTTTTCAAAATTCTCCATGAAAAGGTTGGAAACAATGGGGGACAATGGGGAGCCCATTGCTACGCCATTGGTTTGTCCATAGAACTCTCCTTGGTAACTAATGAAAGTGGAGCACAAGCAGAGCTTGGCTAGTTTAGTTGTTTCGAGATCGGTGACTTCTTTGACAATTTGGATAGCTTCATCTAAGGGGATTTTAGTGAAAAGGAAGACTACATCAAAGCTTATGAGGGTGTCTTCAGGCCTTACCTTTTCATTTTTGATGATATTAATAAATTCATTGGAGTCTTTAATGAAAGAGTCAGTGTGGCCTACTAGAGGGTTAAGGATCTTGGCTACGTGTTTAGCCAGTTCATAGGTTGGTGAACCTATGGTATTCACTATGGGTCTAAGAGGGATGTCTTCTTTGTGAATTTTCAGTAGACCGTAGATCCTTGGGGTGATCTCGTTGTTGGGGGTTAAGCATTTTTCGGTTCTCTCATCTAGGTTGGAAGTGCTGATGGATTTCTTTACTTGCCTTATAATCTTCTTAATGGGATTGCAATTTAGTTTCCTATAGCTGCCACTCTTGGTTAGGTGTTCCTTCATTTTCTTGTTGTAGTCATTCATGTTCATAAAAACAGTAGTGCCTCCTTTTTCCGCCTTGAGAATTACCAAATTTTCATCGTTTCTTAGGTTCTTTAGGGTTGCATGTTCCTCTTTACTCATATTATTTTCTGGAGGTTTGTCTTTTCATAGGATGACTGAGCAATCTTGTCTTATTAACTCTTTGTCTTCGTCACTAAGATTTTGTATGTTGTCCTCTATGCAGCAAATAATATCATCCGTGGGGATGGAGGTCAGGGAGACAGCGAAGTTTAATCCTCTTCCTAATACGCCCAGTTCGGTTTTGCTTAGCATGCGTAGATAAGTTTACCACGTTCTTTGTGTTGGTGTCTGGGTCATTTTTTTTGTTCAGTATTCATTCTAGTTTGGAGGAGTGTCTGTTTCGAGCTTCTACATACGTGTTGTCTGCTTTCATTGTTGCCATGGCATCTACTATCTTCCACAAATCGGGTGTCATGACCTGCGCTAGTTTCAAGTGGAGTATTAACGCATTTTTGGATGTGCATTCCAGACTACATCTGTTCTTTTTAATTTAGCCTCTCATAATGGATAGCCCCAGTCTAGAGAAGGTCGCATTGTTCCATTTGTTCTTGGCTTTATGCTAGATCTGTGCGAATTTGGGTAGCACGTTTTCGTCCATACATTTCTTGAGAAATTCCAAATTTGCCACTCTTCTCTTAATCTTAACCCTAAGATTTTATAAAACTCGAATTCTGTCCAAAGTCTCCCTACCATACAAGGAAATAATCTGATTAGTGAGATTTTTGTGGTTGGGATTTTTGGTTTTGATCGGAATAGCCACAGTTTTGTCAATAGATTGTCGATGTTTCAGATCCAAATCAGAATCGATCTTCAGTACAATGAGCCTAGCTTAAGAATATGGGAAGAGCTGGTATAAATACTGGAAGTGTGGGAAAGATTTAGGTGTCAGCTAGGTTTTTGTAGAATTATTTAATAAATTAAATTATTTGTTAAGATTTTTAGGGTTTCTTATTTTTGTTTATTTAAGGTTTATAATAATTTATTATTGATTTAAGGTTTTTAATATTTGTTTATGTTCCAGGGTTTAGTTATTAGGTATTAAGTGAATTATTTAAGTTATTTTAGGGTTAAGGTATAATCTAACCAATCTAAGGTCAGGGTATAAACTAAATTTTAATAGAATTAATTGTTTGTTTGAGTTAATATTAGGGTTTCTTATTTTGGCTATTTTGGTTATATGGTATAAAATGAAATATTATTAATGTTATGTTGTTTATGTCTTTATTTTAATTACTATGTTCTAGGGTTTAATTATAGGTATTAAGTAATTATTAAGTTACTAGGGTTTGTCCTTATGTTATTATGTATTCTAAATGTTTATTAATTCAAGGTTAATTTTAGATATTAATCAATTATGTTCATAATAGGGTTAAGTTATTTAAGAGGTTATTAGGTTGTCTTAGATTTCTAATATTAATATTAATGTTAAAAATATGATTAGGAGGGGTTTTAATGAATAAATTAATTTATAATAGTGTATAAAAATTACCAATGAGTATTGTTGTTTTTTTATGGATCAAGGGGAGCCAATTTTCACTTAGTTCTAACCCACTGTCTATGTTTAGGTTACTAGGATGTTTTTGGATTTCAATAGCTTCTCTAATACGACGTTTGAAGAGGTGATTTTCTTTGGCGAGGATTTTAGTGTCTTCTAGGCGAACATGGTGTTTCATTTTAAGGGAGTGTTCAGCTAGGGAAGAGGTGCGGATGCATTCATTCTTAATGTCAGCTCCATGCTCTTTTATCCTAACTTGGAAGGAGCGACCAATTTCACCGATATAACATTTACCGCATGTGCACTCTATTTTGTAGATTCCTTTTCCATTGTGAGGGTCAAGTTTGTCTTTGACAGATCTCATATTTTGTTTGATGGTTTCAAGTGGTTTGAAGGAGGTCTTAATCTCTTTTTTGTTGAGGAATCTCACAATCCTGTCGATTACTCCTTGGATGTAAGGAAGGTAGGCACTTCTATTAGGGTTCTGGTCTTTAGGGGCACTAGGATTATTGTGGGTTTTTTCTAGGGCTTTGTTTATTGCATTCTTAATGTCTTTTTGTTTATAACCTATGTTCTTAAAAGTCTTGGTAAGGTGATTTGTTTCTTTATCTAGGTGTGTTTCATCGGAGATTCTTATGGCTCTAGTGGATAAAGGTTTTAGGACACCTAGTTTCTGGTTGGGGTGGTGATGGGAATTTGCATGGAGATAGTTCTCAGTGTGGGTGTTCTTTATATACACAGCATGTCCAAGATCCCCATTACTTTTCATTTTGATAGGAATTTCTAGAAAGGGGATGTTATCGTTCTCTTTGAGTTCCATGGTGAATTTTATTTCTTCGGATATGTTGTTTAGGTGTAGAAAGAATTCCTGTAATTCAACTTTCCCAAGGGGCCAAAGAAAATTTGTATCATCAACATATCTTTTCCACCTCGATGGTTTTAGGGGAAAGGAGTCCAGGGCTCTCTTTTAAAAATTCTCCATGAAAAGGTTGGCAACAATGGGGAGTTCATTGCTACGCCATTGGTTTGTTCATAGAACTCTCCTTAGTAACTAAATAAAGTGGAGCGCAAGCAAACCTCGACTATTTTAGTTGTTTGGAGATCGGTGACTTCTTTGACAATTTGGATAGCTTCATCTAAGGGGATTTTAGTGAAAAGGGAGACTACATCAAAGATTATGAGGGTGTCTTGAGGCCTTACCTTTTCATTTTTGATGATATTAATAAATTCATTGAAGTCTTTAATGAAAGAGACAGTGTGGCCTACTAGAGGGTTAAGGATCTTGGCTACATGTTTATCCAACTCATAGGTTGGTGAACCTATGATATTCACTATGGGTCTAAGAGGGATGTCTTCTTTGTGAATTTTCAGTAGACATGAATCCCTTGGGTGATCTCATTGTTGGGGGTTAGGCGTTTTTTAGTTCTCTCATCTAGGTTGGAACTGTTGATGACTTTCTTTACTTGCCTTATAATATTATTAATGGGATTGCAATTTAGTTTCCTATAGTTGCCACTCTTGGTTAGGTGTTCCTTAATTTTATTGTTGTATTCATTCATGTTCATAAGAATAGTAGCACCTCATTTTTCTGCCTTGAGAATTACCAAATTTTCACCATTTCTTAGGTTCTTTAGGGTTGTGTGTTCCTCTTTACTCATATTACTTTTTGGAGGTTTGGATTTATGTAGGATGACTGAGCAATCTTGTCTTATTAACTCTTTGTCTTCATCATTGAGATTCTATATGTTGTCCTCTATGCAGCAAATAATATTATCCGTGGGGATGGAGGTCAGGGAGACAGCGAAGTTTAATCCTCTTCCTAGTACGCCCAGTTTGGTTTTTCTTAGCGCGCGGATAAGTTTACCATGTACTTTGCATTGGTGTTCGGGTCATTTTTGTTGTTCAATAGTCATTCTAGTTTGGAGGAGTGTTTTTTCTGAGCTTCTATGTACATGTTTGTTTCTTTCATCACTACCATGGCATCTACTATCTTCCACAAATCGGGTGTCACGACCTGTGCTAGTTTCAGGTGGAGTATTAACACATTTTTGGATGTGCGTTATAAACTACATATATTCTTTTTAATTTTGCCTCTCACAATGGATAACCCTGGTCTGGAGATCGCCACGTCATTCCATTTTTTCTTGGATTTATGCTGTATCTGTGTGAATTTGGGTAGCACATTTGTGTCCCTACATTTCTTGAGAAATTCTAGATCTGTCACTCTTCTCTTAATCTTAACCCTAAGCTTTTCTAAAACTTGAATTTCATCCAGACTCTCTCTACCGTACAAGGAAATAATCTGATTAGTGAGATTTCTATGGTTGGGATTTTTGGTTTTGATCATAATATCCATAGTTTTGTCAATAGATTGTCGATGTTTCAGATCCAAATCAAGATCCATCTTCAGGACAATGAGCCTGGGTTAAGAAGATGGGAAGATATGGTATAAATACCGGAAGTGTGGGAAATATTTAGGTGTTGGATAGGTAGAGCCTAGTGGAAAAGGAATATTTGGATTCCCTCTGTAGTTGATCCCAGCATAAGGGTAGTCATCTATGGCTATCACCTATCAATGCCACCAGAAAATTAACTCATCATTGTAGGGGGTTGGCACCCTACCACCTCCTAACCACCTCATCATGTCGATCCATTGTGACATGGATGGATCACGCGGTCCATGTGGAATGGTCTCTACTCTAAGGGTCAGTCCTGGAACCCACTCAAAGAAAAAACTACACAAGATGGATGCAAACCCAAAGATTCTCTCTTCCTTATTTGCAACTCATCATTTGGTTCTTCATGTTAACCAGCATTGAGGTACACCAGTCATAAACTGTGGGTCGTAAACACTCCACTGCATAAAACATGAGTGGCATTGATACCTAGTGAAATGAGGTCGACCCAAAGATCTATGTAATAACAAGAACGTCGATCTTCAAACTCAGGTTCTCGATCGCCCTGATTGGGAGTTGGTTCCCTACTTTGTCTATGCCTGCAACACAGAGGGTGTTGATGTAATCCTCCATGGTCATACCACCCTGTTATCGGACTAATCGATAGGTGTGGACACTAACATATCTCCCTAGATCCACCTGGATCCACCTGGATCTAGAACAAAACAAGACAGGACATGACTCTTTCCTTAAGTTTTGACCATTAAATTAGCTAGTAGGAAGGAACAAGTAACATACCTTTATATCACTTCCTAGGGTCTCTGTTTCTCCCACTTCACTCTAGTGCTCTCGTGAGGTCAAGACCAAGACAACACAAACCAATCAAAGTGAAGATAGCAAAATGTATTCAACTGTCAACTTATGTGTATGATCAAGGAATTACACAATAAAGTGAGAATAGCTTTATGGGAAAGGGACATGCCACTGTATCATATTAATTGAAAGTAAAGATTACAACCTGATATCCTTGATGTCGCAAGCTTCCTTTCGATGTCTCTTGCCTCCAACACACACACTTTCTCAATCCTTGCATGAAGAAGATCAAATCCTCTTGATATACTTGCTAGAGTCTCCAAGCTACTGTTCAGGCTTAAGTCCTTCACACAATTCTTTTCACCAATTCTCCAATGAATCTTGCTTAACCTTTTCCATGAGAATTCCCTCAATATATAGGAGAGAATAAGATAGTTACTTGGATAAGAATTATCCCACAATATCTGAGAATCCAGTACAAGGATAACCATTCGAATGCCAATCCATTCTTCTAGAAGATTCCCTTCTAGAAACATCGAGAATTCATCTTTTTCCATGCTTTAGGAAGAGTTTGCACCCTAGCTATTCAACACAGTGCGAGAAGTTCACACCCCAGCTTAAGGCAGCTTGCGAGAATAAGGCATTCTGGCACCCTGGGATACTAGCAGCCTGTGAACCTTCTTCAAAAATGAGTTTTCTGGGAAGAGATGAAAGTAACTTTTCTCAAGAGAAAATTCTTATGAAGAGCTTGAGTACACCATCATCAATACATCATCATGACAACCAAAATCATGGGTAACAGAATTCCCCCCAAAGTATGAGGTTGGAATCAGTGACAGCTGAAAGACTTTGTAAGCTGCATGTGTGTGTCGGAAACCAGGAGCACACCTAATCGGAAACCTGCAAACACCCAAGCATCTGTAGAATATCATATATATATCAATTCTAAGGTAGGCATTCCCATACTCAGATCACATACTGATGACATCGTAGACATGGGTCATGGCCACTAATCATACACTGTGGATCCATGCCATCAAAATATAGCATAGCCACCAGGAATACACTGTGGATATATGCGAGAAATTTCAAATTAAGATGACATAGCCATGAGACATGCACAGTGGATGTATGTGTCGCAAATTATATAGACTCCATTGCAACCTGGACAAAAATATGGTATCCAGGGTCTTCAATCTCATCGCCCAAAAGTACGAATCTAACCATGTGATTACATGTGTTGAAGTCGAACATGGCAGAAACCACTTGATTACCGGTCATTGATGAAACCGTTAACAAGTGCGGGGCAAATCACCATTGATGTCAATGACTCCCAAGGTACTCTAATATAATCCATCGAGTGTGAATGAATGAGTTGAAGTTGAACATTCGATGGAATCTTTCGATCTGGGGTCAATGATGGAAACCCACTATCGAAAGCGAGGAAACCTGCCATTGAGGCATGCAAGCTCCAAGGTACCAAATAATTTCTAAGTCTTGATTCCGGATAATGATCTGAAGTCGACGGAACAAAAATTGTCACAGGAGGGCCTTGATGTATCCCCCATCAGTGATACGAAATGAGTAACATATTTTGAAGGAGAAACAGAGTGTGATGTAAATTGAACTGGACACAGGGAAGGCCGACACGGAGAGATTGGACAACTACAGATGGCTGACTCAATATAGGTTTCAGATGGACTTCTCTTGAACATATGAACGACATGACCAATGACTTGGTAGCATTGACTCAAAGACGACACAGGGAATGACCTTGTAGCAAATCAATTGAGAGACAAATGGATTTCCCAAACCGGCTTCAAATAATGAATAGGGGGTGCCATGTTCAAGAGCGACGCTTACTGCCAATCAATATGAAGATGAGAACATATCCCTTTCCCAAATTTCCCCCCACCATTTCTGGCGAGTACCTCTTTATTTTTACGCAAGCTTGAGGAGGATAACATATGCTTGTTGATATAAGCTTATCCTTCGGATAAGTCCTTTGGAGTATATTTAACGAACCCTAGGAAGGAGTGGTTCGGTCCCATTACGGGTCTGTCGATGTTTGTTTAACGAGTCCAAAGACAGAAAACTCAAAGGTTTTTCATGATTATAAAGTTTGGAAAAACACTTAAAAGAGAACTCTCTCAGTTCCTTTTTCGTAAAATAGTCTGAATGAGACAGAAAAAGAGATAAATTATCGCTCACCAAATGCTTACTTTAGATACTTTATCGAGCATGAAAATAGAAAGGTCGCTCGACTATCTTTTCATGTTTAGAGAGTCTGAAAAAAGATTAAAGAGGACTCTGGGGGTTTTCCTTTTTCGTATAACCTTGTTGAGCCCAAAAAAGTGATAAAAGTATGCTCAATCGCATTCTCATGTATTTTCGAGTGCAAGAACGGACAAAGACCATGCTCGAGGTTTTATACAAAAACCATAAAAAACAATCAAAAACACGCAATGAAAAATAAACAATATGTCTGTATCCCTATTTAGGTACATTGAAGTCATTACGCCTGCAAAATTTATACTCAAAAGGACATTAGGGATTAGGGTTTAATAGATAAATAATCATAAAAACCCAAATGACATAGTAAAAGTAAATAAAAAGGAGTAAAAACTCTTTTTACCATATCATTTTTACCTTTCCACTATTTGAGCTCCAAAACCCCTCTTTTACCCTCGAAGTCCGACGTCAGATTGCGGGAGTTACGAGCATCCATTCGTCGAGCCGTCAGCGACAGTGAGGTAGGCTCTTTATCTTCTACTCATTAATGGTTTAATTTTTCATTTTCATTGGTTAAAAATTCATTTTTAAGTTGTTTTTATGAGCCCTACTTGTGCTCCACCATTCTCACAGGTGGGCTACACAGGACCTAGGAAAATGGGTCATTCTCGCAGGTGAGTCCATAGCAGCCTACCAGGTTCTCACACTGTGCACAAAGGGCACCTGCAAGAACCACAAAGCTCAAAAATTTTTAAATATTTACCCAATGAAAAGAGAACCAATTAATGAATAGAGTTGCTAATCTTCTCTTTGTGCTTCCTATGCAGGTAATTGGCTATCAAAATGGTTTTTGAATGGCACGAAAGGGAGCACAAAGAAGACAATGCAATTGTCGGAAATCATCCACCTACTATTTCTGCTTTGAGAGATTGTGGCCTCTTGAAGTACTTTTGTATCCTAGGCATGAGGGCCCAAGTCAGGTTATTAGAGTACCTAGTGTGTATGTGGGATCCCGATCAGCAAGTATTTCATGTGGGGGCCACACACTATCCTTAGACATGGAGGACATTTACTTTTTKACTGGATTGTCATGGTGGGGGTACTACGTGAGCGTGACTGGTAACAAAGGTGGTGGGCTACCCATGAGTGAGTATTGTCCTTTACACTGCATTCCCGAGGCAGAGAGAAAGAAGGCAAAAGTAGCTATTTGAGGGGTACGAGATTTGACCCTCCGTACTATCCTATTCACTATAGCTCGAATGGCTGGGAGTTATGCTCCTCACATGGCGTTACAGAGTTACTACTAGTATGCTATTGAGTGTACTGAACCTCGAGTTTTCAACTGGGCAGATGCAATGCTTCGTAGCATAAAAATACAGTTGACCAAATGCAGACGAGGCAACCTGAAGCAATTTGGGTACGGATCTTTGCTAGTGTCCTTCTTCCTTGAGAGGGTTCCTTTATTGAGGCTGCAGGTTGAGTGGAATTTACCGGCTCCCAGGGATCCAAGGATGTTGAGATGGTGTCAGCTTATGGCCCGGCACGTAGCTGGACCGATCATCAAGTATGATGATGCCTTCTTTGACTAGCTTCAACCACAGATGTTGATGATTGTCAATTATGCTTATGCCACGTTGGATTTTCGAGGAGATCCGAACTTAGTACTGCCAGAGGATTCTCAGTGGGGGGAACTTGGTAAGAAGTACACACATTTTTTATTTTTAAATGTTTTTTGTGAATTTTTATCATATTCAAATGTTTTTGTTTTATAGTTCATCCAATGACTAAATAAAAAAACGTTGTTGATGACACAGATGTTGGACCTTACCGACCTCCTGGTACCTCTCCCATTCAGTGGTGAGGAGAGGTAGTAGCAGCGCCACAATATGATGAAGATTATCAAGTGGTGGAACAAAATCTAGAGGGCCTGACCACAGATATTCCAGACATGCCTCTTGAAGAGGTTCCATGACGTGATCAACGTCATACTGTAGGAGTGTCAGGGTCCATGAGTCGACTACTCCGTAGAGTTGCCTGGGCAGTCGTTTGTTATCATGAACGTCATCCATGACGTCACTTTGTAGAAGCTATGAGCTTCATATTTTGACATTTTGTTCTTTGGACAAACTTTTTGTAAAAGGCTCTTTTGATCGTTATATATATACAGATGGATTCTACCAGTTTATCATGTGTTGTGTGAAAATTGATGTGATTGATTTATAAATGATCCAAATGTCTGTCTAATACGTAGTTATCCAATGCATCAGTTAATGTATTTAGACATCTAGGAATATGTTGATATTCAATGTAATCAAAATAACGTTCCAAGAGGCGAATTCGCAAATACACCCGTAACAAAGTAGGACTTCGAATAGTATAGATATTACTTAATTGTAGTACTACAAGCTACAAATCAATTCGCACAACCAAATGATGAATTCCGAGTGATATAGCATCAACCAATAATTCAATAACGACGTTATACTCTGCAATGTTGTTGGTCGCACGGTCGAGGCACACACCTCGTAGGGAGACAAGTTCGTTTGTAGGGGCATAAATTGCCCATGCAGCAGAAGCAAGGTTCTGAGTACTATGGCTAGCGCCATCAGCGAAGACAACGTAGGGTAGCGAAGACTTCGACATCTAGAAATCAAACACAATGTCCCATAAGGGCAGAGACTAGATAACGACAAAAGCAAGCTATAGTAACACACAAGAAGTATGATACAATAAAAATACAAGTACTTGTGCACAAATGATTTTATGCATAGTACTTCTTCAAGTACAACCCATTCCTGGGTTCACTCAAAGGGATATCATCGTAATCTACTAACTCATAAGCTCCTTTTTCCAAAACTCGTCGAACGATATAAGGACCTCACCACATGGCTTTGAATTTCCCAGCTCCTAACATATCTTGATCTTATTCATAGAGAAGAACAATATCACCTTTGGAGAAAACGCGAGGCTTGACATGTTTGTCGTATTGGGCCTTGACATGCTTTTTATGAGCCTCTATGACTAGGGTAGCGTCGTGTCGAGTTTCATCTAATCGCATAAGATACAATAAATGTTCTTCCTCAACAGAAGTGTTGGGTAGGAGTTCAACAGCTAGTTTTAAAGAGGGTATCTCTCATTCAATCGGGAGAATGGCTTCCACACCATAGACTAACCAAAAAGGTGTAAACCCAGTAGCGGACTTGACGGATGTCCGGTACGCCCACAATGTCGAAAAAAACATTGTGTGCCAACTTGTTTTATGAATCCCTATCATTCATCGGAGCATAGTTATGAGAACTTTGTTAATCGCTTCGACTTTCCCGTTGGCTTCTGGGTAATAGGGCATTGAGTTATCATGGCGAAGACCCAACTTTTTAATAAGTTCGTACATCATAAAATTCCTGAAGTGGCTGCCGTGATCGGTGACGATAGCTTGGGGAAAACCAAAACAAGCTATGATGTGATTAAAAATGAATAAAGTTGTGGTCTTTCCAGTGTTTTCAAATGTCAGCATCACCTTGGCCCATTTTGTAAAGTGACCAATGGCTACAATGATATAACCATGCCCCCCGGTCGAGTGAGGGTGACATGTCATGAAACCGATGCCCCATTTCGCAAAGGGACCAACTGAGACCACAGGGTGAAGAGGAGCAGGATGTGACTGTATCTTCTGATTATAGGTCTGGCAAGCATGGAACTTTTGAACGACGATTATGAAGTCATTAAATAAAGAAGGCCAAAAATACCCTGCACATAGGATCTTCTGGGCAGTAGCATACCCAGACATATGACCACCACATGCTCTAGAATGGCATTCATTCAGAGCTTTCTCGGCTTCGTCAAACGTTAGGCAAAATCGAAAAACAGATTCAATCCCCCGACGATAAAGAGTATCCCCGAGGATAATGTATTGACAAGCTTGATAGTGTATGCGACGTCGGTCAGTACTAGACAAAGTGGGCCGAAAAGTCTAGGTTTGGAGATATAGAATGATATCCCCATACCAAATATCATCAGTGCTAATAAGGAAAAGAGATTCATCGGGTAATGAATCTGTTGTTACATTTTCTGTTGAAGAATGGGGAAAATCGCATATCAACTCAGAAAAAACTAAGGACTTCTTGGACTTGGCGTGTTCGAATTCCAAGTCAAACTCTTGGAGTATCACAATCCATTTGGAGTATTTTCCCACTAGCAATTGACGTGTAAGAATGTGTTGCATTGGGTTGCAATGAGAAATCATTGTAGTCTTGCATGAGAGGATATAGTGTCGGAAGCGTTGGACGGCTTGAATGGCAGCCAAGGCCACTTTCTCAACATGTAAATACTTGATTTCAGTAGGCGTTAGACTTTGAATCAAGTAGTAAATAACATGTTCATCGTTAGCATCATCCTCTTAAACGAGAACCATACCAATAGTGTACTCTGAGGTAGCAAGATAAAGGAAATAATCGTGACTATAATCGGGGGGAAAAATAAGTGGAGCACGTGTTAGGGACAATTTCAAAGCTTCAAAATAATTGTTGTCAATGGTATCCCAGACGAACTCGGAATCCTTCTTTAAAAGCCGCATAAATCCACGAGTTATCTCAGCGTAATTTGGGATAAAACAACGAAGAAAGTTTGTTTTCCCCTGCAAACTTTGCAACTGGTGAAGTGTAGAAGGAGGAAGGAGATTAAAGATCGCCTCAACCTTTAAAGGATCCACCCTGATCCCTTGACGCGAAACGATAAAACCTAGAAGACGGTCGGATTCCACATAGAAAATGCACTTATGAGGATTCAAACGTATACAGTAGAACCGACAGCGAATGAAAATGGCTCAGAGGTGGGTTGGGTGATCGACTCTGCACATGGAATGAGCGGATAAATCATCCAAATATGGTTGAACGATGTGATTGATATCATGGAAAGCATAAGACATGGTGCGTTGAAAAGTTGTGTCAGGGTTCTTGAGACCGAAAGGAAGTTTCCGATAGGCAAAAGTAACCCAAGGACAAATAAAAGCAGTCTTATGTTGATCCTCGGGAACAATGTTGATTTGATTATATCCGGAGAAACCATCCATGAGAGAGAAGATTTCACTTCCGGCGTAGTCATCGACAATCTAATCGACAAAGGGGGTAGGAAAGTTGTCCTTTGGACAAGATTTGTTGATATCCCTATAATCAACACATACACAAATTGTACCTTGTTTCTTGTCAATCGGGACAAGATTGGAAACCCAATCTGTGAGAGCCACCGGATAAATAAAGCCGACTTTCAAGAGTTTCTCGACTTCGAGCTTGATAGCAGCCACTTTACGTGGGTGAACTGGATGAAGGCATTGTCGGACGGGCTTAGCGTCAGGATATGTCTTTATCTCATGTATCACAATTGCATGGTCGATACTCAGCATTTCTTCGTAACTCCAGGCGAAGATGTCACGAAACTCTTTGAAAAGGGACGTGTAGGTGACTATTTCGTCAGGGGAACACGAAGCTCCAATATGGACATTTTCGACGATTCCAGGTTTGTTGGATATGTCAATGGGAATAGTGGGCGAGATATTGCTTAAGTTCCCTTCAGAAAACACATCGTTTGCAGACTCGGGAATGGTCGAGATGACGACAACGGTCAATGGGGTCGAAATCCGTTGGTAGTTCTCAAGGGTATGTTGCTCCAGAAAGAGGATGGAATGATGATGCCCGTCGTCCCAAGGGGTGTCCTCCATGACTGACAGGATCATCTTGTCGGTAGGAAAAATAACACGAAAAGGATTAGGAGACAACTCACCAAGAGAGGGGGTAGAAGGTGTTGCCAATTGAATAGCTTGATAGGTGGACTCAACCGGACTTAACGGCATTTCGTTGCCGAAACGAAGATGATCTCCAAAGTCAGGGACTATCCAGGGGTCCAGGGGTCATGAGATGCAGGAAGTTTGTGAGGGGTCATGTTGATGGAAGCAACAGACGAGCGTGGAACATCAAGAAGTGGAATGGGGAAAGTACCCATTAACGAAGAGTCCTTGAGAAGGCCTACACTGACGTTCTCATAACTCGGTGGGGTTTTAGCGATAAACAGTACGTTGCCAGTACAGGTATCAGAATTGAAGAAGGCTAGTTGGTCGAAAGTGACAACCTTACCTTGATGTGGAAAACGTACCACATGGAAAAGAGTCGACACAACTGCGCACATGGAATCGATCTAGATTTGGCCAAGCAAAAGATTGTAATCAAGGGGAGCGTCAAAGACTTCCACTTCAACTTGGACCGTTTTGCCTTCTAATGTGATGGGAAATGAAGGAAGAACATCGTAGGGCTTAAAACTGGAGCCATTGAAGGATTTAAGAGTGTTCTAGGATTCATTCAAAGAAGGAGAGCCAATGGCTTTCCAACAAGCAAGAGACATAACACACGTCGAGGCACCCTCGTCGATAACGGTCCGGCAAATTTTTTTGTCAGAGACAACCACTTGGATCTAGAACGTGAGTTGAGGGGGTAACCTTGGAATGTGATCTTCCAAGTCAAAGATTATTAAATTTGTATCCGTCGAGTCAATTCCACTGATAGCTTTCAACAGTGACTTCCGTTGTGCGGGACAAGTTTGAAGGACTTCAAGGGATAACATCACAGAGAGTGCTTGAGCCAGATCTTCAACAATGTTGTAGTTATGGGCTACATGAGCATGAGGATTGAAAGCCGATTTTCAAACGACGCCTTTTGGGAGGGGTCGCAGAACTGTGTCGAGCCTCAGTCGTTCGAGATGAAGAGGATCGTTGGTAGGTGGAGTCATGGGAGAGGGTTGTACCAAGGAAGGGGGTAAATCATCAACCTTCTCCTTAGAGGGAGAATAATATTTGGCTCGTGTAGTGAGTGCAACGTTATTCTTCTTAGAATCACTAGTACACATCAAAACATATGATGTAGTAGAAGAGGAGGGTTGGTCATGGATGACCAACTAAGCTTGTTGTTGAGACGGGAAGGGTTGGGACAAGACAGTCGGTGCAGGTGGTTTTGGAGCTCCTTGAAGTAACTTAGTGACCTCGGCATGTCGTGGACAATCCTTCGTGTAGTGATCATCACCACAGATAAGGCAAGGGTATCGTGGTTTGCTCTTATCCCGATCGTCAACAGG
This sequence comes from Picea glauca, assembly GCA_000966675.3. Taxonomy (NCBI): domain Eukaryota; kingdom Viridiplantae; phylum Streptophyta; class Pinopsida; order Pinales; family Pinaceae; genus Picea; species Picea glauca. The sequence continues at coordinate 123,167 of JZKD02S1674506.1, read as the reverse complement.
GGTAGTTTTGGTTTGCTCTACTTGAGAATTGTTTTTGCCCTCCTTATTCCTACCTCTCCCCTTTTTAGATTTTTTTTTACCGGCTGGGGTATATTGGACTGCATTTACCTCAGAAGTCTTGTCGGTGGGAGGGGTAGGAGACAGAGCATTTTGATTATTAGAAGAAGCAGATTTGGGGTTTGTGCCTGAAGCGGAATGTGGTTGGGCCTGGGAAGAGCCAATCACACCATCAGCAACATGCGAGGCAGCAGGAGTAGTTGAAGTGCTGGAAGTATTAGGACGAGGTAAGTCAGGTAGTAAATCGTAAATGGTTCCCATTTGTGAGTAAACGAGGTCAAGATATTGAGCACGACTTATAACCTGCTCTTCCATGACTACACCACCCATGGAAATGTCCTAACCGATGTCGTTCACAAATGATTTTGTGAACCACTCTGCCAAAAACTGATCGGGGAGCTCAAGTTTAATGAGAGTTCGTCTCCTTCGCCACTCATGGATGTGATCAGATATATGAGTGCCTTTATTCTGTTTGAAGGAAGTCAAAATATCGGTCCCCGTATCATAACATATTGGTAACTGGTAATGTGTAAGGAAATCCATAGCGAGGGTGTTGAAGTCAGAGAAGAAACCTCGTGGCAATTCAATATACCACTTCACATCAAATCCTGTGAGGGTTTGTTGAAAAAGATGTAAACAAATAGAGTCATCCATCAATGAGTTGGATGAACACCATAGGTGAAAAGTCATAACATGATTGTTGGGGTCCTCTCCTACTTTTCCATCGAATTTAGGAATGTTCGATGGAAGCTTGGCTGGTATAACTAGCCATTGGGGAGAGTGATGAATAGGATCATTTAAAATCCTTGACAAATCCAGAAGATCCAAAGTGGTGAGAAAGGGTAACTGTTGATTCACCTGTGGGTACTGGTGGCTTTGGGGAGGAAGCCCTATCGGCAAACCAGTAGGACCATAAGCAGTCTGCATATAATGTGAAGATCCAAGCATATTTGATGGTGGTTGGAGAGGATAGTAGCTCATAGGATTATATCCTAGAACACAGGCTTGAGTTTGAGCATTCTCCCCCCTAATGGGATTAAACAAACCTGGATATGGTTGGCCCATACTAGGGGGTGTTACGGACGCAGGTGGGAACTGCTGCCCCCCAGACGTTTGAGGAGGATTTTTTATCAACTGATTCCAATAATGGGCCAAGGACGGAGGTATGTTTTTCCCATAAGGTGAGGTCAGTCTTCCCATCAAAGGGGGTGTTCCAATTGGGGGCAATGTTCCAATTAGAATTTGCCAGCTGAGAGGGGGTTGAGTTATACTACCTTGATGAAATTGTCCACGAATTGGAATCTGGTAATTTGGAGTGAATGACGGAATAGTGCCACTAGGATTAAGACTGCCAGTGGAAGACGAAAAAGGTCCTCCAAAAGCAAATTGAGGGAGTGTTGGAACAAAACTGGGAAGAGAGTGCCCAGAAGAAGAAGGACCACCAGGAGATCCGGATGGAGTTTGTGCAGGAGTAGGAATGGAAGCATTCAACGCACGGTATCTGGGTGGTAGTGTCGGAATGGCATTGGGCATTCGTGGTGTGTTGATGGGAGCAAGACTAACCGCAGTAAACCCAATTGGAACACTCATAGTAGCTGCAAGATGGGCCATTTTGGTAGGGATGGTAAAGTGATAAGTGGTAGTCAACGGTATTGTCTCTGTACTAGAGATTTTAGAAATCGCAGGTGGGTTGATTTCAGAAATCACAGGTGAACCTGAACCAAAAAGGTCCCGTCGAAAAACGCCCGTAGACCAAAAAGGATCTTGGTCCCCAGGTCCATTCGGAGATCCAGAATACACAAAAATTAAGTCTCCGGAAGAGTTTGCGCACATAAAATGTCTTTCAGAATCGGGGTGAAGTTGAAAGTCCTCTCGAGTATTTGTAATTCGAAAATGTTCTAGAGATTCAGTACGTTCTACTTGTAGTGTAGTGACGACTGGGACTTCACTTTGTCGAGGAGAGCCTTCAGGTGTACTTGTAGAAAAGGATTGAGAACCTTCCATATTCTCTGGAGATAAACCATGCATTCTACATGAACGACATGGAGGAGCTATTGTAAGCGAGTGACAAACTTCATGAAGAAAATTCTATGGTCAACTTCGAGAAACAAACAACATGCACTAGTAAACAAAATCTAGGAAGCAACACCAAACAAACAAGACCTTCTAATTTTGAAGCCACTAGTTGGTGATGAAATCCAACGTCGCAACAACGAGACGAGAAGGGGCTGGGCTAGGGTGGAAAAGTTACGCTGACAACCTGCTTAACGGACTTACACCCTGGTGCAAGCTCCCACACATAATCATGGGTATAACCTCCAAGGAGCCCGAGTGAGTTTGGTCAACGTCAATTCCAGGTACCGTGAAGACTTTCCCCTTCACATTCACCTCGTGTAAGAACCTAGAAATATAAGCCACTAAGGTCACCACCAACAACAATAAATCATGGGGGAACAATCAACAGTCCGATCCACACGCAAGGGCAAGGTATCTAGCCTGAAATCAACTCAAAAGGCTTCCACTCATCATTGTGGGTATACCTCCGAGTGATCCCCGTAATACGTGCAATCTCTACATTGATATCAACAAAGCAGGGTGAGTAACTCTGTCAATATCAATGCGTCCTCGTGCTTGACCCTTGTGTGAGAAGAGCTTCCCAAGACAAGATTTTTCAAATGGAATTTAACACTCCCTAACACAAGATGCTATTGTGTGTTTTGTTCTTTTGGAGAGTGTGTCTCTCTTCCTACTCCAAAGCGCTAGCCTAGCTAAATGTTGGTGTAATAGATCCCTAAAAAAGAGTTACTAGATAAATTTTACAATTGCACAGTGTTATTAAGAGTTGTTGTTTACTCAAAGGAAACGGAGATGAAACTTATGTTGTATGACTCTCACCCAACAATGCATGGATGAGAATGAAATATAGCAATTTTCGTTCAATGAATCCTATGTATGGGAGGGAAAGAGAAATTTTTCCARATCAACCTTGAACTACAATACAATTTCCTTAAAAATGCAAACACAACAAATCACACATCAATAACAATTCTCTATTGTGTCTTTTTCAATAATTTCAACAATTGATTTTCAATGTTTTCGAAGACAAAAAAAAAAAATTTGAAAGAAAAACGTATGTTCACTTTTCAAAAAATACCAACACCATGATAGTGAGAGTACTGAAAATCAAAAACCAATGAACAAGCAATGATAAAAACCCAAATCACTCTTTCAATGAAAACAAAAATAAAAAGCAAACCACTCTAGTCTTTTCAATTGCATAAGAAAAATAATGTTGCAAACAATAAGCAAATGATAAAGACCAAGAAAACTCAACTTTCAACCGATCATCGGTTCTTAACTAATCAAGCACACTCAGAATCCAAAATCAGAGAGTATGGTTTTTCCAAGAAAACTCAAGAAATGAAAGTCAAGATAAAAGTGACAAGAAAAGCCTTGGAATAGACTATCCATGCATGAAATGAAGACAAGAAAGACATCAATCAATGGTCCAAGAAACTCTTATGAGGCACCTAGAATGATATGGGCAGTTGAAGATGCCAAAACTCAAATCCAAAAATTTGAAAAAATGGATTCGCAGACTAGGAGTGTTACACAGTGCGAGAATTAGTGATTCTCGCAGGTGGCCCTTGAGCAGAGTGTGAGAACCTCGCACTGAACTTAAATGCAAGATGCGAACTCTATGGATTCTCCCAAGCTACAGTGAAGTGCAGTGCGAGAACCTCTGAAACTAGTCAAATATTTGGAAAATGAAACAAAATTTGAAAAGGCATCTGGACCCAGAGGGTCTATCAGGATATCCTGAAGACTCGGAGATTGATAGGACAGGAGAAAAGTAAAATAAGAGAAAATGGCCACAGAAAAATACCAAAAACCACAATGAAATGGGTTATGATCCCCAGTGGAGTCGCCAATTTTTTTATCGGACTAATCGGTAGGTGCGGACACTAACATATCTCCCTAGATCCACCTAGATATAGAACAAAACAGGACAAGACATGACTCTTTCCTTAAGTTTTGACCATTGAATTAGCTAGTAGGAAGGAACAAGTAACATACCTTTATATTGCTTCCTAGGGTCTCTGTTGCTCCCGCTTCGCTCTAGTGTTCTTGTGAGGTCAAGACCAAGACAACACAAACCAACCAAAGTGAAGATAGCAAAATGTATTCAACTGTCAACTTATGTGTATGATCAAGGAATTACACAATAAAATGAGAATAGCTTTATGGGAAAGGGACATGCCATTGTATCATATTAATTGAAAGTAAAGATTACAACCTGATAGCCTTGATGTCAAAAGCTTCCTTTTGATGGCTCTTGGCTCCAACACACACACTTGCTCAATCCTTGCATGAAGAAGATCAAATCCTCTTGATAGACTTGCTAGAGTCCCCAAGCTATTGTTCAGACTTAAGTCCTTCACACAATTTTTTTCACCAATTCTCCAATGAATCTTGCTTAACCTTTTCCATGAGAATTCCCTCAATATATAGGAGAGAATAAGATAGTTACTTGGATAAGAATGATCCCATAATATCTAGGAATCCAGTACAAGGATAACCATTTGAATGCCAACCCATTCTTCTAGAAGATTCCCTTTTAGAAACATCGAGAATTCATCTTTTTCCATGCTTTAGGAAGAGTTCGCACCTTGGCTATTCAACACAGTGCAAGAAGTTCTCACCCCAGCTTAAGGCAGTCTGTGAGAATCAGGCATTCTCGCACCCTGGGATACTAGCAGCCTGCGAACCTTCTTCAAAAATGAGTTTTCTAGGAAGAGATGAAAGTAACTTTTCTCAGGAGAAAGTTCTTATGAAGAGCCTGAGTACACCATCATCAATACATCATCATGACGACCAAAATCATGGGTAACACACCCCCATCCCCAGGGCCTTGAGATTAACTACCTCGCCCCAGTAAGACAATCCTGTAATGAAATATATGTCATCAACTTCAATCCTCGATGGTTTCCCATCAAGATTGAAGGCCTATGTTTCTACATCCCAATAGTTTACGAGTATCTAGAGTAACCTCACTTGAGCCCTCATTCCTTTGAGAGCCCAAAATATATAAAGGCCACACCTTTCAAAGCTAATTGGGCCCCTGCATCCCTTTCCACTACTGCATATACCTCCTCATCCTCCCTCTCCCTCCATTCAAGCACAATCCTGCCAAATGAAAGCCATTTTTTTAGTTAGATTTTGTAAAACCGTTGTTTGCAGACTTGTATGTAGGATACAATGTTAACAGTCATGTGTAGGACCGCATATACATGAGAAGTATTTTCTTTTCCTATGTACATGCCTCCATGTATGGGACCTGATGAATTGTCACCCGCGTACACCCTAGTTTACACATTGTGCCCTCTTAAACTCAAAAAATGAGTACTAAATTTAAATTTTAATCCACTAAAAGTGAAGAGGAGGAGAAGGGCACTTACTTGGTCCAGATGGTTTCTAATTTCATTTATAGTAGCTCCCGCAATCACCACTTGAATATCTTGGGGAAAATGGCCTAAAATGCACTGTGTGGGTGAAAAAACTCAAATGGTATGGTAAAATGGTCTATTTTTACTATTAATAGAATTTTTTTACCCATTTCATATAGTTTGGGATGATATTTTGACATTATGGACTAATAGTGCAGTGGAAAGAGTTGGTTTTGGTGGTTTTGTCCAAGATTTTTGCGGTTTCTAGCGTCATATCGCCAGTTCATGACTTCAGCATGTGTTTTCTTCACTAGCATATAGGATAGGTTCTCAATCCATTTTGGCATTCTTACATTATCCTATGACAGTGATCCATATGCCTTAGCTATGAAACCATTTATTAGTGACACAGAACCTTCTTACTGCTACTAGAAGGGTCGTTATTAAGTGGTAGAGGCTTACCAAACATGGGTGCCCTAGCTAGAACCTTTGTGCCATTTGGTGCCCATGCATAAATTATTCCATAGGACCGGGAGTCCCTTACAATTCTGATATGACTTTGCGTTCGAACCTCATATTCTTACTCATGAGGATTCAAACCTTCACCTATGGGACTCCCACCGAGTCTTGTTTAAGCTATTTTTTGACTCTCTCAAAAGTGAAAAGATTCTCGAGTGTACTTGTCTCTTTCACACTCGTTAAATGGATTTGAAAGGACATTTGTTTGGTGTAAGTTTAACTCTTTTTCACACCAATTAGACTAATTCCAAAAAATGAATGCTCTAGTCAACATTGGATAGTAGAGTTCTCCTAAGTATTGTCTTATACTTTTTCGGGCCTAGGGGACTAAATTTACAAAAAAAGACATTCTTTGGAGTTAAGTTGTAATTGCATTCCATCCTCTTGCTTGCAGTATTGAGCCTATTGTCGGTTCCCACTTTCTTTTTATAAGCCTCTTACCTCAACAATTTGCATCACTATCCAAGCAGAGCCTTGTTTATATCCTTTGCAGCTTGACACCATGTACAATAAGAGGAAACATTTCCCCGAGTGTCCATGCCCCACATGCACTTCCTTGCATTGAGCATAGGTATGTTCCACTGTTTGGAGCTAGTTGCTTACATGTGACACTCATTTCCTCCCCTGTATCCTAGAATTTATTTGTCTATGAAAAAACAAAAAAAGACGGGCGGGAAAAGAATATTATCTCATATCGACAACAGTTGTGTCACCTTTGAACAGAAACAAACTTTTGAGTCCACTTGTCATCTAAATTTTGGGTTTAGCATGACCTTAGGAAGCTGAGCTCGTTACTTAGAATTTACTCCTCTGACTGGTTATTCTTCCAGTCTCTATGGAGAATTTGATTGATGTCTCCTGCATCACAAAGTTTCATCATCAAGTCTATGTTGTTGAAGTCCCCCATATGTCTCATGCTCTTGTTCAAAGGAATTCTATAATATTGTGTCGGCCATTTATCAAAAATCTTGACTTTACATGTCAGCCATACCCTCAGTGTGTCTCAGAGTTACATTAAATTGTAGTCCTATCATGCACCCTAGTCCTACTTTCATTATAGGTAGGTAACCTTGAACCCAACATTTGACATCTCCTTATTGGTCATTGACTGGGGGGTTTCCCTTATGTTAGAAGGCAAGAAATCTATTCACACATTGGGATTTGTGTAGTGTCTTGGATTCCATTAGACTTATTGGTGGTTTCCTTGCCTTTGTCGTCTGTCTTCCTTATTGGTTGTTATTCGAAGGGTATTTTCCATGCACTGCTTGCATCTAGTGCATGCAAAAGACACACATGGTCATTGGTTCATGAACATCTTATTCGTCTGAGCTCCTTCTAATAAAAAATATATTGCTTTGTACCTCGTGTTGACTGATGAGATATGCCTTAATGCACTCCTTTCAATAGGTATCCTTCCATAGACTTCAACTCATATATTATGGAAATGAGACATAGATTCTTATGAGTATGTAGAGGCTTGCAGTCATCAGTGGCAGCTTCTCTCGCCATCGACAATTGGGAATACATTAATGTCACTTGATCGATGGATTCTTCAATTTTTCGACCTCAACACCCTTATTCACACTTGTAAGAATGTACTTGGTGCCTTGATACCTACTTTCATTATCAGTCGGTTGTCTCACATTTGTTAATAGTATACCTTAATGATCGATAATCAAACGAACTCTCATTGTGTTTGAAATCAACTCCTCTATTCACATGATGTAGACTTGAACCTTCGATGGATAGTGTAGAAGACCTCTAGCTTACAGTAGTAGAATTTCTATTTTGTTGTGGTCTTTAATTGGACCGGTACCTATATGACTTCAATGATCATGGGAGATCATATTGTACTCCATTGTATACATATATATTCAGATTGATTTTCAGACTGGTTTTCCACTGGGCCTTGTTTGTGAATATGACAACTTATGGCATGTGTCTACTTTGTATTTCCTATTCATTTCCATGAACAACTATTTGGTAGATATCCACATGTATCTGCAGTGTAATTCAAATTGGCATCCATGTGTACAAATTCATTATGGACAGTAATATTCTCACGATCAAATAGCACTTCCAGTTGAGTCTCCATTACTCCACTTCTGGGAATTGTAATGTATTTTGGCCATCACATATACTCCTCTTACCTCACACATTAGGGGGGAATCTGTTATAACTAATTTTATCTCGCCCCATGCAACTTGCTTGGATGTCCTTTCAATTTCCCTATGCAGAATTGAAGTCCCCTTTTTGTACCTTCCAGAGCCAAAAAAACACATTTTCCCACATATACGCACCCTAACAGTTAGACAACATGTGTATACATAGGTTGCTCCACTACATACCATGTACATCGGGTTTGGTTCTCAAAATTAAAAATTGTGTCAGGTTTCCATGTCATGAGATTCATGATCCTTGACCTTCCATATACTGGAAACTTTCTGAATCGACCCTTCAGTTCCATTCAAAGGCTATAAATTGAGCCATATCCAAGCCATGGAGGAAGAGAGAATTCAAATTTTGAGAGCAAAGATACTCTGGAAAAAATTTCACATTGAGTCTGCATCCCTTTATGTTTTAAAGTCTGAACTCATTGTTCAGCACCCAAGCTCTTCCTTCTTTGATGGAGAACCTCATTATCTCCTTTATATGATCTTTCCTTTGGTGGAGGATTGAAGTGGTGGAAGCTCGGCTGGAAGGGACTTATTTTATTAGTTCCAAGATGTACTGACACATAAGTTTGTAACCTATACACTTTTGTTGATTATTTTAATAGAAATACTCTTTTCTCGTCCAATTGATATCTTGCAAATATATGAATTATTATTCCATGGGTGTAATTGTCATGTATGTTAATGGATTATGTTATTTTATGTGCTAACATTATATATTATCACCATATGCTTGTGTATCTTGGTTGTTGAGGACAAGTTGCAGGTATAAATATTTGAGTTGTGTGCTCAGCAGTGATCTTCATCGAACATCTGGATGACATAGGATCTTGGTATTGTCTTGTTAGAATTTTCATTTATATAGCATACCTGGGATTAGATTTTATTTTTGTATTCATTCTATCTATTGTGGTTTACCCCAAGCCATAGAGATATTTTCCTCGTAACACCTATTGGGAGCATCTTAAGATTTCCCACTTACTAGATCCCATGCATATATTTAAAAAAGTTTCATATTCTTTATGGAGGAACATATCATTGAATGAAAGTGACACATTGGTTGTCAAGAGAGATATTATTTCTTCAAAAACTAAAAAGAAACATTGGCCAAGACAAGTAGAGGAGAGGTTGGTCCCTCTTGGTCTTTCAAAGAAGGTGATGTCCCATGGATTTTGAAGAAAGAATATATTTATTTGGAAAAGGAAGTTATATTGTGTGTGACATTGACTTATTTATATGGGTCTTCCCTACAACATTTCTTCACTGTGTGTCAAGGCCATTTTTCGGGGTTGAAATTGTTGATTAAGGTTGGTTTTAATTGATGTCAACCCTTGAAGAAAGCCCTACAACACAAAGTTTTGGGTAATGGAACCAATATTGTTTGATATAAAGATGACTCATTATTGTCTTGTCATGGTTGATAATAAGTAAATATGTATGAACTCCAATGTGGTCCCCTTGTGGTGAAAGCCCTCACGGGAAGATGCTTTGCGGAGTAAAAGAACACATGATTAATTGTGGAATAATGAGAAGAAGGACAATGAATTTTTCAGGTAAAATATCCCATATGGATAGTTCTTTTCATTCCATTTCCAGTGGTATGTGGAACGTCACATAACTCCTCACGGTTAGAGAGTTATGGCTATGAGAAGTTGGAGACCCCAGGTTTGGGTAGTGGACCCAAGTTTGTTTGATGGATAACGGTATGAGTTATGATATAATTTCAGATAATACTATTCTATATGGATAGTACATGTCATTCCATTTCTGGTGGTATGTGTAACGTCACATAACTCCTCATGGTTTGAGAG
>JZKD02S1674506.1:66884-95382 GCA_000966675.3 Picea glauca | reverse complement strand
GATTTCAGATCTACAGAGATTGAGAGGGATCTTGGAGATTCGGTCACCTGGGTTGTTCTTACCATCACCCATTCTATCAGTTGGCATATTTATTAGGGTGATTGGACACTTTTGGCAGTAGGGCCGAGTTATTGAGGGTTTCAACCTTCTATTGGAGCGTGGCATTCTTTAGCTGGAGAGTTTGGCATTCAGATCTGCTTGTATTGATCTTCATTTCTCATTCAACCTTTGGGGGCATATTTTGTATTAGCGGGAGAATTTCGTAGAAGCTCTTATCTATTGTCTATCTTCTTGGCCATCTATTGAGCATTCCAGATCGGCATCTTCATTGTAGCANGTTTCTCTATTTTATGAATAAAGAAGAATTGAGATGTTTTTGCTTGTCTATCTTATTGCATATGGTTGAGGTATGTTCCATGGTTATCTCTTTTTGTTATTTGCTACATACACACATATAAACACATCTAAAAGGTAGATCAGTAAAGTGTTTGACGAAATACCTCACTCAGAAAAAGTTTTAAAAAGACACGAAAACAGTGATGATCCTTGCATAATGGCTTGGGATCATTACAAACTCATTGGTGCATTATGTACTTATAAAAGCATCATCGTAAAAACATCCACTAAAACCTTCGCTTGCTTGCCTCCGCTAGTATCATCCACTATAAATGGATTTTGGGGCTATTTTTATAGGGGTGTCCGCAAAAACCTCTAGTAGAGGGTCTTTTCCTTGTAGTTCTATCATTTTGAGAATGGGTCACTCTACAAGCTCAAAAATCTCAGTGTCCCTAAAAGTATATGATTTTAGCTTATCATAGAGGCTCACACCTCCTATGTTGCAAAACATTTTGGTGTTGGGAAGACAGTTTCCAACTTACATAGGTATGTGTACTGGCCAAGAATGCAAGAAGATGTAGCAAAGTATATTATAGAATGTGTACTTTGTTGTACCAACAAGCCTATTAAAAGGAATCAAGGTTTATACCATCCCTTACCTGTACCAACTCAACATTGGGAAAGCATTTCCATGGATTTTGTAGGAGCTTTACCAACAACCAAGAAGGGACATGATTATCTTTTTGTGGTAGTTGACAAGTTCAACAATATGTGCATTCTCATGCCTTGTAAAAACACCATCAAAGGACAAGAAGCAACAAACATGTTCTTTGAATAGGTATGGGTGCACTTTGGGATATCAAGGATCATCATCTCAAATAGGGATGCCAAATTTCTTAGTACATTTTGGACTACATTATGGGAGAAGATGGACACTAAGTTGAAGATATCTACAACATTACATCCATGGATAGATGGGAAGACATAAGTAGTCAATAGGACTTTGGTGCAGATTTTGAGGAGTTACAATCAAAAGCATCTAAAGACCTAGGATGAAAATATGATCTACATACAACACTCTTATAATAGTTATCTAGGTGGGTACTAGTGGCCACCCACCTATTCCACTAATTCAAAATGGTTCCACATCTTGGTAGTTTTTCTACAGCTTTTCATGTCCCAAACTTTCGAGGTCATTTTGAGTCCCTAGACGGATTTTTTTGGTGTAACAATGCCTAACATATAGTTGGAGGTTGATGATGGGCCGTTCAAAATTTGTACTTCTCAGCTAGACCTTTCTAATGCGATACCAAGTGCCCCAAATGGAGATCGTATGCAAAAGTTACACCTCGGGAAGTTGACGTATCAACTAACCACATTGAGGCCCACAAACCTTTTGGCATTTCATCTTCTGGGGTTAGGGTTTTGGATGTTTAGGGTTTTCTCAATAATGTTTTTATGTTAAAAGGCCTTTTTGGCCTCTTTGTAATCAACTTCTTGTGAATGAGCATAGTCGACACATCTCTCTCTTCAGGTATAAGCTACCACCATTCTAGCTAGTTTGTGCAATTTTCATTTTATAGTCTTTTGTATTCCATTCATTAATAGAATCTAAGTTAATTGTATTCTTGCAATATATCTGTTTGTTTTATGATTATATATCTACCTTCATTTTGTTCTCAATATAATCTAGATCAGTCGTACCATAGCAGGTTTCTCCTTGTCATTTCTTAGTGCATGTCTCCAACGAGGTTAGGATATAGAGAGTTCGTTCTCAAGCTATTTTATCTTGAGGACAACCGCTCTCACCATCCCAAACAACCTCTCATGGTATAATAAAAGAGAGATGACGAAGTACGATATCCTATCAAATTGTTGCTCGAGGAAGCCCTCACACAACAGAGGAACAAGATGATGGATAATTTCACCCATATCCTTCGACGACTACCAATAACAATGATGACACCTTCATACAACAGCCACTTAGAAGGTGAGATGCCCTTCAAGTTACAAGTTAACTTTGATATTCCTTTATTTGAAGGCTAGATACATGTCGATGCTTTGGAAAAATGGTTAAGTCTGCTATAGGGTTTTTTCTTTGTCCCAAAATTCTCCAATGGTGAAAAAATCACTTTTGTGCTCCTTAAATCCCTTCCCCATGTCAGAGATTAGTGGAAAACTTACTATGAGAAACATGTCAGAGATGAGTCTGTAATTTTTGGGCCAAAGCCTACTTGGACAACCTTTTTTTATTCCCTCAAGGGTCAATACTATCATGTTGGAAACTAAGATGACCAATAAACTCTATGTCGGGAGAGAGACCAGATGGTGTCAGAGTACACCAACATCTTCCATACCTTGCATACAAAGTTAGTTATTAAATACTTTGAGTGGCATCTAGTTATACAATACCATAGTGTCCTACATAGGTACATCAAAATAGATATGGAGTTCCTAGACATCTCCTTAGTAGGAGTCGCTTACCGATATGTTGTTAAGATCGAGAACAAGTTCAAGCAAAAGAATAAGAAGTATTTTAGTTTTACAAACCCATTACAGAAAAATCACGATAAAGGTGGCCCTAACTTCTAGAACAAAGGATAGAGAAAGGATGGCCAACTCTAGGACAACTAGTCCAAGCCACAAGCAAAGAAGGGTAACGGGAAGTCAAAGAAGGACACCGAAAAGTGGTGTGAGTTCTAGAAAATACCTTGGCACAACACTGATGAATGTCGCTTCTACTGGTAAGTCACCTTTTAAAATTTTCTTTGGATATTTTCCACCTTCACCCTTGGATGTTGTATACGAACATTAAGGAGGAATGAAGGAGGACCTCACAGGAGATGCATTGAGAGAATTTTTTTTTTTTTGAAAAGATTAGGTGAATCAATTTGCAAGTACTAGAGATTATAAAGAAGTCACGAAAAAAATACAAGGCAAAACATGATCAACACAAAATCGACAAGTCATTCAAAGTGGGAGATAAAGTTTCTTTAAAATTGAACAAGGAAAGACTATTGGGATCTAGTAAGAAGATTAAGGCTCTACAATATGGGCCTTTTGAGATATTGGAGAAGGTGGGAGATAATGCCCACAAACTCATTCTACCCTAATACATGCACATTTACTTAGTAGTGAATGTGGAGAATATCAAACTCTATAAGCCTTCCATGTTGGATCAAGAGAAGGAGAAAGTCCTACCTTCCATAGAGGACTTAGCACTAAATGCTCAGGAAAAGTTGGCAGAGGACATAGTTTTGCAAAGGAATTCTGGAACTACAATATAGAGGTAGCATGAAATTTGGAAGATTGGGTTGAATTTAAAACTTCCATGCAAAGAAAAATGGTACTCCGGAGAAAAGGTAGAGGAAAAATTTTCTCACCTCATTTTTGGTTTACTGAGAAGGGGGGGTGAATCAATAATAGATATTTTTAATCCTTTTAATGATAGTATGTAAGTGTTATTTATCTTTATGATAAATATACCATTATCATTCAACAAGTGCAGAGTAAATAAACCATGAACAATGAACAATAATACACATACACAGTACACCAATATTTTTATGTGGAAACCCAATGCGGGAGAAAAACACATAATTATTTTTCTTATATGTCTTTAAGAATTACATTCATAGGAAGAACAAACTTCCTTTATTCCCCAGCTGCAACTGGAAGGAGGCTCCAACTCCCTATATTTTCAGGCTACAACCTGAGGGAATCCCCAACTCCCCAATTCTCTGGCTACAACCAGAAGGAGGCTACAACCCCTTATGTTCTCCAGATACAACCACCTATCATTTACCTGTATATTCATCCTAAGATATAAGTGTCAAATTATGAAACCATTGCCACATTCTCCCTATGAGATATACCATTGTAAACCTATACCAATATGTGCCAACAACCTGTAACCAACATGTACCAATAGCTTGTAATCAGCCATGTACCAGAGGTCAGCATGTACCAACAAATACCAACAGGTATGCGACTTGTATATGTTGTAGTTCATGTATGTATGTGCCCTGTCTATACTACAGACTATGTATGTATGTGCCTTGTCTATACTACACCCTATGTACACCTTCAAAAAGCTAGGGTTTTCACCTTTTCTGAAACTCAAACACTTTACTGCCTCTATGAATTCAACCTGCAACCTGTCATTGTGTTCAATCTATAATTGTGCCATATGTATACATCATCATACTTATTTCTTAACCAAATGCATCTATATCTCTCTAGTACCTGCAATAAAACTTACACAATAATAGATATTCAATGTGTTCAATAGGTGCTAATAGGATACCCTTGCTCTATTATTTATACTATCCAAGTAGCTTCTTCTAGGGGTTACCGTCTAACCAACTTAACCCAACTTCATTCTTTTAGGGCTAACCCACTTCTAACCACTTGTCCACTTATAACCTCTTTATCCACAAATATTAAACTCTCGACTTCTAGTTGCAACTAATTTGTTTTTAATTATTTTCTTATTGCAACAAATTAACCCTTGATTAACTATTATTTTCACCCACTTTGACTATTCAACTTCTTCTAGGGGTTTCTACAATAATTTGACTTATTTGACCTTCTAGGGGCTTCTAGATAACTCAAAAGGGTTCTCTAACTTCACAAGGCCATAACTCTCTAATCGTGAGGAGTTATGTGACGTTCCAAATATCACCAGAAATGGCATGACATGTACTATCCATCTAGAATAGTCTTACTTGTAAATACGTGGATCTTCATACCTTTATACTTCAAACAATCTTATGTCCCTTAACCATATTATTGGGGCTACCGAAATTTTCTACTGGACTTGCTTCAAGGGTTGACATCAAGGACAACCAACCTAATCAATCAACAATCTCCCCCTTTGGAACTGATGGCAACACTCTAATGCAACATGGAAGTCATATCACTCATGCTCCCCTTGTGACCATTATTCCCCCTAGAAACATGTCTATGTGCTCTCTCTCCAAGCATCTAACTCTCTATCCATGCATCTGAGAAAACTCTCCCCATTTGACATCAATGGCAATGGTAACTTCTCGTCGGGACTGCTCCCCCTAACTGAAATCTTCCAGAAACTGCACCCCCAAACTGAATTGTACTCTTAATGGTGCTTCCTAATGTAAATATAATACATATAAGAATAGCATTCAAAATTCATTATGGGCCAAAAACTATGCCAAGTTTCAGATGAAGATACTCAAAGACTTCCCTTGGAAGCAGTTTTGTAAAGATGTCTGCAATGTGTTCTTTGGTGCCAACATACTCAACTTGAATGTTCTTCTCTGCAACCTGTTCCTATATAAAATGATACTTGATTCAAATGTGCTTCGTCTTAGAGTGCATCACTGGATTCTTTGAGATATTGATGGCGCTTGTATTATCACAATATATTGAAATGGGCTCATCATACTCAACCTGTATATCTGTCAAAGTTTGTTTCATCCATAGAACCTATGTACAACATGTTGTTGTTGCAATATAGTCTGGTTCAGCTGTATACAATGATATTGATGACTATTTCTTGCTTAGCCAAGATACGAGACACTCACCCAAGTAGAACGTTGTTCCACTTGTGCTTATTCGGTCATCAATGCAACCTACCCAATATACATCTATGTAGGGAATAAGTGATAGATCCTTTCCTTTTGGATACCATAATCCAAACTTTTATGTACCCTTGAGATATCTGATTATCCTCTTTACTGCTAGAACTTGTGGTTCCTTTGGTGTTGCTTGAAATCATACCACCTGTCCAACTGCCTACATTACATTTGGTATGTATGTTGTTATATAAAATAAGTTTTCAATCATTGACCTGTATTGCCTCTGGTATGTAGACATTCAATCATCATCTTTACTTATCTTACAACCGGTATGCATAGGAGTATTAATTGCTTTGCAATGTTCCATTCTAAACCTTTTTATCATTTCTCTTATATACTTGGTTTGAGAAATAAAAATGCCTTGGTTTCTTTGACATATCTAAAAACCCAAAAAGAAGGATAATTCTCCAAGTAGTGACATTTCAAATTCAATCTACATATCCTTTGCAAATTTATGGCTCATCCTGTCATCATCACTTCCAAAGATAATATCATCAACATAAAATTCAACTAACACAATATTATCTCGATTTATCTTGATGTAGAGGTTGTTGTATGCATTTCCTTTCATGAACCCTTGTTGTTGTAAGTATCTGTACAGTCTGGAATACCATGCTTTGGGGGATTGCTTGAGACCATACAAGGCATTCTTCAACCTACAAACATAATCTTCATTCTATGACAACTAAAATCCTTTTGGTTTCTTAATATAGACTTCTTCTTCTAGATCCCCATTCAGGAAGGTTCATTTCAAGTCCATCTGATACACTTTAATATTCTTGGATCATGCATAATCTAAGATCAATATGATTTCTTCCATTTTGAAAACTAGAGAAAAAATTTCTTCAAAGTCGATACCTTCAACCTAAGCATATCCTTTACATACCAATCTAGCTTTGTTCCTTGTAACATGTCCATCTTCATTCAATTTGTTTCTAAAGACCCACTCAATGTCGATCACATTCTTGAACCTTGGTGTTTGAACCAATTCCCAAGAGTCATTCTTCTCTATCTGATCGAACTCTTCATCCATTTCTTTTATCCATAATTCATCCTTGCTAGCTTCTTCAAAGTTGCTTGGCTCAATCACGGATAAGATTGATGAATGGAGTTATTCTGGTGAACGAATTCTTCTTCTGGTCTCAACTCTTTCATCTTTGTTCCCGATAATCTGATCTGACGGATGATTCTTTTGTATTCTTTTTATAGGTATCTTTGGAGGTACTTGGAGATCTTGCTTTTATTGTTCTTTTGTTTCAAACTAGTCTTCTTCATCTTCCCCTTTTGCTACTTCTTCTTCCTTTGCATCTTCTTTGTGAACATGTTCTTGACTCCTTTTCTTCTTCCTTTATTTTTCATCCACCTGTCTCATCAACCGTCACATTTATGTTTTCCACAACTTTGTTGAGCCGCATATTGAAACATTTGTATTCTTTCCTTGTGCTTGAATACCCAACAAGTATGCCTTTGTCCACACAAGAATCAAACTTTACCATTCTTCCATCTTCTCTCTTGATGTGGCATTTACTTCCAAAAACTCTAAAGTGCTTCACATTTGTTGGTCTTCCTTTCCATACCTCGCAAGAAGTTTTATCATTGTTATTTATGAGCATTACTTTGATTTGAATATGAATTGTTGTATGCATTGCATGTGTCCAAAAGACATCTGTCAACTTGGAATCCATTAACATAGTTCTATCAATTTCCTATATTGTAATGTTCTTCCTTTTGACAACTCCATTTTGTTGAGGTGTCCTAGCAACATAGAATTGTATTTTTATTCCATGCTTGCTGCAGAAATCTATAAATTCATTTGAAGTAAAATCTCCTTCGTTATCACATCTCAAACATTTGATTTTTTAATCCATTTCATTTTCAACCATTTCCTTGTATACCTTGAAGATATTGAATTCTTCTGACTTTTTCCTAAGAAAACAAACTGCAATCATCCTTGTATAATCATCAACCAATAACATAAAATATTGCTCACCTTTTAAACCCTTTGTTCTAGTTGGTCCAACTAGATCAGTATGCACAATTTCCAGTGGTCTAGTTGTGGAGTATTCATTTGATTTGAATTTGGTCTTTGTTTTCTTTCCATGTTGACAATGCTTGCATAAGGTGTTGGTTGGCTTCGTGATCTGGGGAATTTCTCTAACTGCTTCCTTTTTTATAACTTTGACTACGTTGTCAAAGTTTATGTGACCCATCCTTCTGTGCCATATCCAAACTTCATCTTCCTTTCCTAGACAACACTTTTCAATTTCAATTTCACTTAATATATATATGTTGCTTGAAGTTCTTATAGTTGTTGCAACTAATCTGCATGAACCTATTTTTATTATCTTTCACTTGTGTGAATCAAACACAAGTTTGTGACCTTGGTCACACATTTGACTTACACTTAGAAGATTATGTTTCATATCTTCCACTAGTAGAACATTTTTTGTCTTAGTATCCTTGTTTCCAATTTTGATTGTGCCTCTTCCAATTATTCTATCAGAGTCATTGTTTCCAAAGGAGACTGATCCATCTCTTTCCTTTCTCGAGATTAGAAACATTTCCTCATCACCTGTCATGTGCTTTGAACAACCATTGTCAATATACTAGCCACGTTTCTTTTGTTTAGCTTGTAGAGCGTGTGTGCATTCTTCATTGTTATATTGATTCTGCTTTCTTATCCATATTCTCTGTCAAGGTTCTTGTCTGTGACTGTTGTTATTATGTTGTGATCATCTAGGAGGGACTATCATTCTACAATCTTTGGCCATGTGTCCAAAGTTGTTGCACTTGTAGCATTCCACTTCAGTGCTCAAGGATTCGAACATGTTGTAGCTTCTTCTCTATGTTTCACTAGGCCTTCTTGGATAACCATTTTGTGCATGACTTTCAAAGTTGTTTATGTTTCATCTATTTGCTCTGCAATTTATAGATTTATGTCCAAAATTGTTACATCAATAACATAAACCAAAGAAGATAGTTTGATACCTCAAAGTTGAATATCTTCTGAAAGTAGCTACTCTTCTTAATCCTTCTTCTTCTTGAGTCCTTCTTGTTTATGACTATCGATGATTCTAAAATATGAATATTTTGGGTGGAGGAATGTCTTTTTTATCTTCCTTATAAAACTTATTGTCTCCGCTAATTATATCTGCATAGCTTCTTGGTTGTGTTTCTTGATTTGTTCTTTTGGAGCTTGATCCCTTTTTTGTCTGATTGTATCCAAGTCCAGAATTTTCAAGGTTTGGCCTTTGACTGCTAATAATATCGTCCAAAACTTTTGAGTTGTTCTGCATATTTTTCTTTTGAAGATCTTTTCTCAATGTGACAATCTTTGCTTCCAAATTTCCAATGATCTTGTCTCTTTCTTCTAACTATTCTTTGAGTGCTTCTTCAATTCTATTTTCTTCTTCAACTTGAATTTTTAGTTTAGTGATCATCTTCTCTAGTTCCTCAGAGTTAATTTTGAGTTTCCTCTTCTCTTTTTAGTTTGTCTGTAGTGACTAGTTTTTATTCTTTTCTATTTTTATAACTTCTATAGCACTCAATAGTTCTTCTATATAGTCAACTTTTTCCTCTTCATATTCTTCTTGAGTGCCTTCTTCATCGAAATTTTCTATTTCCATGAATAGAACCCTTTTTGTTTTGCTTTCACTGTCTTGATCTTTATCTGATGAGGTGTTATCTTCTTTCGTGAAAAAGCTTTTCTTCAAAAAAAAAATGGTTCTTTTGTCTTTGTACATTTGTTTGTTATTTGATTCACTTCTTCATTTATTTTCTTTTTCTTATGGGGACATTTGTTAGCAAAATGACCAATACCATCATAATTAAAACAAATGAATGGAAGCTTACCTCTGTATTTTCGTCAGTTCCCTTTTTCATCCTTCTGACGAAGTTGGCTACTTCTTCATCATCTTTTGAGATGTCATTGTTGTTGCTATCTGACTTTATCTTTTGCTTGTCCTTTTTCTTTGACTTCCTGGATGATTTGAATGTTGCTTCTTTTGTGAATGGATTCTCCTGTTCGGTTCTCATTTCATAGGTTGTGAATATTCCATGTAGCTCTTCCATGCTTATCCAGTCCAGATCTGTTCTTTATTCTAGTGTTTAGATCTTAGGATCAAATCTAATTGGAAGAGATCTTAGCACTTTTTGAACAATTATAGATTCATTAAATTTTTCTCCCAAACCTCTGATTGCATTCATTGTTTCATCAACTCATAAAAAAGTAGGTTGTGATATTTCATCTTCTTTCATCTTCAACTATTCAAATTGACCTTTGTAAGTTTGAAGCTTTGTTTCCTTGACTTTTGTGTCTCCTTCATAAACAGTATGAAGTCTGTCTCAAATCTCCTTTGTTGAGCTGCAATGCATAATTTTGATATATATTGAATCAACCAGACCATTCAGGAGTGCATTTTTCTCCTTTGAATTATTTAGACTATGCTTCTTTCCATTTTCATTTGTTGGAGGAATGACAGGTTCTTTATATCCATCTACAACTAATTGTCAAACCTCAAATCCTTGTGCATGTACATATGTTTTCATCCTTCTTCTCCACAATGCATAGTTTTTTCCAACAAATTGTGGTATTCCATTTTTATACATATTGTTTCTCTCCATGATCTACCTTTTAGTGGTTAAACTGATTTATGAAGGAACCTTCTATGATACCAATTGTTGGATTACTGAGAGAGGGGGGTGAATCAGTAATAGAGATTTTAAATCCTTTTAACCACAGTGTGTAAGAGTTATTTATCTTTATGATCAATATACCATTACCATTCAACAAGTGAAGAGTAAATAAACCATGAACAATGAACAATCATACACATACATAGTACATTAATATTTTTACATGGAAACCCAATGCGGGAGAAAACCATAGAATGATTTTTCTTATATGTCTTTAAGAATTACATTCATTGGAAGCACCAACTTCTTTTGTTCTCCAGATGTAACTGGAAGGAGGCTCTGTCCCCCTATATTTACAGGTTACAACCTGAGGGAAGCTCCAACTCCCTAATTCTATGGCTACAACCAGAAGGAGGCTACAACCCCATATGTTCTTCGGCTACAATCAGAAGGTGGCTAGAACCACCTATCATTGCCCCGTCCAACCACCCTGAAATATAAGATTTAAATGATGAAACCACTACCACGATGTCCCTGTGAGATATACCACTATAAACCTATACCAATATGTGCCAACAACCTATAACCAACCTGTACCAATAACCTGTAATCTATCATGTACCAGAGGTCAACCTGTATCAACAAATACCAACATGTACGTGACATGTATATGTTGCATCTTGCGTATGTACATGCCATGTCTATACTACAGCCTCCGTGCACCTTCAGAAAATTAGGGTTTTCACCTTTTCTAAAACTCGAACACTTTGTTTCCTCTATCAATTCAATCTGCAACCTGTCACTGTGTCCAATTTTTAATTGTTCCCTATGCATACATCATCATACTAATTCCTTAACCAAGTTCATCTATATCTCTCTAGTCATGTGCCATACATGTGTATACAATCATGATCAAGTATAATAAACCTCACATGGACTAGACAGCAAACCCTTACTGATATGCAGCCTCAAACTTCACAAACAACTTCACAACCACTTTAGAACCAAAAACCCTCAACCATGTACCACAAAATCCCTCAACCATGTGCCAAGAAATAAAAGATATGCTTCAACGCTAACAAGATGTATCAATGATAAATATTAGATATACCAGCATTGTATTTGTGCAGATCTGACTTATACAGTAAGTGCCATACAACCAATAGCCTCTCTAGGGAAAATCCTCAAACCCCCCATAACCATATCTCATGTAGACAACAATATCCAACTACTCATAGAAATAAAACAAACCTTTTGAACCTGTAGATACATATGATGTACCTGATCATTGTGGACCTTCCTAGGAGCTTGCTTTCAAACTTTGAGAACCTGACACCCTCATAAACTCAAGATTTCATAGATTTTCCAACTGTATATACCCTTTTATAATACCATCCCACATACATATGTGACCTCTTCCACTGCATCCTGTGTACACTTCAAAAGCTAGGGTTTTTTCATTATTTATGCAACTCTGAAACTTTCCTTGTAAACCCTTCGTGCTACCTCAAACTTGTGTAACTTTAGATGTATCAATGAGTACCTGCAATAAACCTTACACAACAATAGATACTCAACGTGCTCAACAGGTGCTAATAGGATACCCTTGCTCTCTTATTTAGACTCCCCAAGTAGCTTCCTCTAGGGGTTACCTTCTAGCCAACTTAACCCAACTTCTTTCTTTTAGGGCTAACCCACTTCTAACCGCTTGTCCACTTATAACCACTTTATCCACAAATAGTAAACTCTCCACTTCTAGTTGAAACTAATTTATTTTTAATTATTTTCTTATTGCAACAACCTAACCCATGATTAACTCTTAGTTTCACCCACTTTGACTATTCAACTTCTTCTAGGAGTTTCCAGAATAATTTGACTTCTTTGACCTTCTAGGGGCTTCTAGATAACTCAAGAGGGTTCTCTAACTTCACAAGGCCTTAACTCTCTAACCATAAGGAGCTATGTGATGTTCCACATATCACCAGAAATGGCATGACATGTACTATCAATCTAGAATAGTATTACCTTCAAATACATTGACCTTCGTACCTTTATACTTCAAACAATCTCGAGTCCCTTAAACATACTATTGGGGCTACCAAAATTCGCTACCGGAATTGATTCAAGGGATGACATCAATGAAAATAAACCCAATTAATCAACAATATCCCCCTTTGGAATTGATGGCAACATTCTGATGCAACACGGAAGTCATATCACTCATGATCCCCCTGGAAACATGTCTCTATGCTCTCTCTCCAAGCATCTAACTCTCTATCCATGCATCTGCAAAAACTCTCCCCCTTTAACATCAATGGAAAAGGTAACCTCCCATCGGGATGCTCCCCCTAACTGAACTCTTCCTGAAACTACGCCCCCAAACTGAACTGTGATCGTAATGGTGTTTCCTTGTGTAAATCTAAGACATATAAGAATATCATTCAAATTTCATTGTGGGGAAGAAACTATGCCAAGTTTCTGATGAAGATACTCAAAGGATTCCCTTGGAAGTGATTTTGTAAATATGTTTGCAATCTGTTCTTTGGTACCAACATAATCAACTTGAATTTTCTTCTCTGCAATATGTTCTCGTAGAAAATTAAACTTGCTTGGAATGTGCTTCATCTTGGAGTGCATCACTGGATTCTTTGAGATATTGATGGCACCTGTATTATCACAATATATCGAAATAGGCTTATCATACTCAACCTGTATATCTGTCAAAGTTTGTTTCATCCATAGAACCTGTGTACAACATGTTGTTGCTGCAATATACTTTTCTTCGATTGTAGATAATGATATTGATGATTGTTTCTTGCTTAGCCAAGATACCAGACACTAACCCAAATAGAACGTTGCTCCACTTGTGCTTCTTTTGTCATAAATGCAACCTTCTCAATCTGCATATGTGCAGGCAATAAGTGATAGATACTTTCCTTTTGGATACCATAATCCAAACTTGTATGTACCCTTGAGATATCTGAAAATCCTCTTTACTGCTAGAACATGTGATTCCTTTGGTGTTGCTTGAAATTGTTCCAACTGTGCAACTGTCTGCATTCGATCTAGTCTAGATGTTGTTACATAAAGTAAGTTGTTGATCATTGACATGTACTACCTCTAGTCTGTAGACGTTGAATCGTCATCTTTACTTAGCTTACAACTGGTTTGCATAGGAGTATTAACCAGTTTGTAATGTTACATTCCAAACCTCTTTAGCATTTCTCTGATATACTTGCTTTGAGAAATAAAAATCCCTTGGTTGCTTTGACATTTCTGAAGACCCAAAAAGAAGGATAATTCTCCAAGTAGTGACATTTCAAATTCATTCTACATATCCTTTGCAAATTTATGGCTCATCCTATCATCATCACTTATAAAGATGATATCATCAACATAAACTTCAATTGACAAAATACTATCTCGATTTACCTTGATGTAGAGGTTGGTGTCTTCTCTAGGGGCCTATTTGAGACCATACAAGGCCTTCTTCAACCTACAAACATAATCTTCATTCTCTAACAACTAAAATCCTTATGGTTGCTCAATACATACTTCTCTTCTAGATCCCCATTCAGGGAGGTTGATTTCATGTCTATCTAATACACTTTAATATTCTTGGAGAATGTGTAATCTAGGATATATATGATTACTTCCATTCTGGAATATGGGGCAAACGTTTATTCAAAGTCGATACCTTCAACCTGAGCATATCCTTTACATGTCAATCTAGATTTGTTCCTTGTAACTTATCCATCTTCATTAAATTTGTTTCTGAAGACCGACTTCATGCCAATCACATTCTTCTACCTTGGCCTTAGAACCAATTCCCAAGTGTCATTCTTCTCTATCTGATCAAACTCTTCATCCTTGGATTTTATCCATAATTCATCCTTGTTGGCTTCTTCAAAGCTACTTGGATTAATCGAGGATAAGAGTGTTAGATGCAGTTGTTCTGGTGAATGGATTCTTCTTCTAATCTCAACTCCTGCATCTTTGTTCCCGATAATATGATCTGATAGATTATTCTTCTGTATTAGTTTGTTAGGTGTCTTTGGAGGTACCTGGAGATCTTGTTGTTCTTTATCTTTTGCTTCTAATTGGTCTTCTTCTTCTTCCCCTTCTGCTACTTCTTCTTCCTTTCCTTCTTCTTTGTGAACTTGTTCCATTGACGCATTTTCTTATTCCTTTAGTTTGCATCCACCTGTCTCATCAACTGTCACATTGATTCTTTCCACAACTTTGTTGAGCCTCAGATTGAAACACTTGTATGCTTTCCTTGTGCTCGAGTACCCAACAACTATGCCTTTGTCTACACGAGAATCAGACTTTCTCATTCTTCCATATTCTCTCTTGATGTAGCATTTGCTTCCAAAAACTCTGAAGTGCTTCACATTCGTTAGTCTTCCTTTCCATAGCTTGTAGGGAGTTTTATTACTATTGTTTCTTATCATTACTTTCTTTTGAATATGAATTGTTGTATGCACTGCATGTGCCCAAAAGACATATGTCAACTTGTAATCCATTAAAATAGTTCAATCCATTTCCTATATTGTCTTGTTCTTCCTTTCGACAACTCCATTATGTTGAGGTGTCCTAGCAACAAAGAATTACCATTTTATTCCATGCTTGCTACAGAAATCCATAAATTCCTTTGAATTAAACTATCCTCCATTATCAGATCTCAAACATTTGATTTTTGAATCCATTTCATTTTCAACCATTTCCTTATATAATTTGAAGTTATCGAATGCTTCTAAAGTTTTCCTGAGAAAACAAACGACAGTCATCCTTGTATAATCATCAACCAATAACATAAAATATTGCTCACCTTTTAAACCCTTTGTCTAGTTGCTCCAACTAGATCAGTATGCACAATTTCTAGCGGTCTGGTTGTGGAGTATTCCTTTGATTTGAATTTGGTCTTTGTTTTCTTTCCTTGTTGACAATGCTTGCATAAGGTGTTGGTTAGCTTCGTGATCCGGGGCATTTATCTAACTGCTTCCTTTTCATCGACTTTGACTAGGTTGTCAAAGTTTATGTGACCCATCCTCCTAGTCCATATCCAAACTTCATCTTCCTCTCCTAGACAACCCTTTTCATTTCTAATTTTACTTTATGTGTGTGTGTGTGTGTGTTGCTTGAAGTTCTTACAGATGTTGCAACCAATCTGCCTAAACCTGTTTTTCTTATCTCACGCTTCTGTGTATAAAACACAATTTTGTGACCTTGGTCACCCATTCGACTTACACTTAGAAGATTATGTTTCATATCTTCCATTAGTATAACAGTTTCTTCCTTGGTATCCTTGTTTCCATTTCTGACTGTGCCTCTTCCAATGATACTAGCTAAGTCATTGTTTCCAAAGGAAACTAATCCATCTCTTTCCTTTCTCAAGGTTAGAAACATATCCTCATCACCTGTCATGTGCTTTTAGCAGCCATTTTCAACATACTAACCATGTTTCTTATGTTTAGCTTGTAGAGCGAGTGTGCATTCTTCATTGTTATATTGATTCTTCTTTCTTATCCATATTCTCTTTTGAGGTTCTTGTCTATGACTATTATTATTATGTTGTCATTCTCTAAGAGGCACTGTCATTATACAATCTTTGGCCATGTGTCCAAAGTTGTTGCACTTGTATCATTCCACTTCATTGTTCAAGGATTCAAACCTGGTGTTTCACTAGGCCTTCTTGGATAATCATTTTGTTCATGACTTTCAAAGTTACTTATGTTTCTACTATTTTCTCTACAATTTACAGCTTTATGTCCAAAATTGTTACATGAATAACATAAACCAAAGAAGATCATTTGATACCTTGGAGTTGAAGATATTATAAAAGGAGTTACTCTTCTGAATCATTCTTCTTCTTGAAGCTTTCTTGTTTCCGACTATCGCTGATTCTGAAATCTGGATCTTCTGGGTGGAGGAGTGTCTCTGTGATCTTCCTTGTAAAACTTCTTGTCTCCTCTGGCTTTCTTTGCATAGATTCTTGGTCGTGTTTATTGATCTGTTTTTTTGGAGCTTGATCCATTTTCAATCTAATTGTATTCAAGTCTGGACTTATCATGATTTGGCCTTTGACTACTAATAATATCATCCAAAACTTTTGAGTTGTTCTGTATGTTTTTCTTTTGAAGATATTTTCTCAATGTGAAAATCTCTGCTTCCAAAATTCCAATGATTGTGTCTCTTTCTTCTAACCATTCTTTGAATGCTTCTTCAATTCTTTTGTCTTATTCAACTTGAATTTTTAATTTAGTGATCATTTTCTCTAGTTCCTTAGAGTTTGAATTTTGAGTTTCCTCTTTTATTTTTAGTTCTTCCTACAGTGACTTGTTTTTCTTCTTTTCTCTTTTTATAACTTATATAGCACTCAACAGCTCTTCTCTGTAGTCAACTTCTGCCTCTTCATATTCTTATTTGATGCCTTATTCATTGGAATTTTCTATTGCCATGAATAGAACCCTTTTTGTCTCACTTTCACTTTCTTCGTCTTCATCTGATGAGGTGTTGTCTTCTTTTGTGCAAAATCTTTTCTTAAAAAATTTATTTTTGGTTCTTTTTCCTTTGCACATTTGTTTGTTATTTGAGTCATCTTCATCGTTACTTTTATTTTTCTTATGGGGACAGTTTTTAGCAAAATCACCAATACCATCACAATTAAAACAAATCAATGGAAGCTTACCTCTGTGTTTTTCGTTGGTTCCCTTTTTCAGCCTTCTGAAGAAGTTGGCTACTTCTCCATTGTCTTATAAGATGTCATTGTTGCTACTCTACTACTACTATTTTACTTTACCTTTTTCTTGCCCTTTTTCTTTGACTTCTTGGATGCTTTGAATGTTGCTTCTTTTGTGACTGGATTCTCCTATTGAGTTTTCATTTCATATGTTGTGAATATTCCATGTAGCTCATCCATGCTTATCGAGTCTAGATATGTTCTTTCTTCTAGTGTTGATATCTTAGGTTCAAATCTCATTAGAAGAGATCTTATCACTTTTTGAACAATTATAGATTCATTAACTTCTTCTCCCAAACCTCTGATTGCATTCATTGTTTCATCAACTCATAAAAAATAGGCTACAATATGTTTATCTTCTTTCATCTTCAGTTGTTCAAATTGACCTTTGTAAGTTTGAAGCTTTGTTGCCTTGACTTTTGTGTCTCCTTCATAAACATTCTGAATTTTGTGCCAAATCTCCTTTGCTGAGCTACAATGCATAACTTGGACATATACTAAATCAACCAGACCTTTCAGGAGTGCATTTTTGGCCTTTGAATTATTTAGACCGTGTTTCTTTCCATTTTCATTTGTTGGAGGAACGAAATGTTCTTTATATCCATCGACAACTGATTGTCAAACCTCAAATCCATGTGCATGTACATATGTTTTCATCCTTCTACTCCATAATGCATAGCTATGTCCATCAAACTATGGTATTCCATTTATATGCATATTGTTGCTCTCCATGATCTACCTTTCAATGGTTAAATTGATTTATGAAGGAACCTTCTTTGATACCAATTGTTGGATTACTAAGAGAGGGGGGTGAATTAATAATAGAGATTTTTAATCCTTTTAACCATAGTATATAAGTGTTATTTATTTTTATGATCAATATGTAATTATCATTCAACAAGTGCAAAGTAAATAAACCATGAATAATGAACAATCATACACATACACAGTACACCAATATTATTACATGGAAACCCAATTTGGGATAAAACCACATAATTATTTTTATTATATGTCTTTAAGAATTACATTCATTGGAAGCACCAACTTCCTTTGTTCTCCAGATGCAACTGGAAGGAGGATCTGACCCCCTATATTTCCAAGCTACAACCTGAGGGAAGCTCCAGCTCCCCAATTCTCTCGCTACAACCAGAAGGAGGATACAACCCCCTATGTTCTCTGGCTACAACCACCTATCCTATCCCCGTCCAACCGCCCTAAAATATAAGTGTCAAATGATGAAACCATTATCACATTGTCCCTGTGAGATATACCACTTTAAATATGTACCAATCTGTGCCAACAACCTGTAACCAACCTGTACAAATAGCCTATAATCAATCATGTACCAGAGGTCAGTCTGTACCAACAAATACCAACATGTATGTGACTTGTATATGTTGTAGCTCACGTATGTACGTGCTCTTTCTATATTGCAGTCTGTGTATGCATGCACCCTATCTATATTGCAGTCTGCGGACACCTTTGGAAAGCTAAGGTTTTTACCTTTTTTGAAACTCAAACACTTGGTTGCCTTTATCAATTCAACCTGCAACATATCATTGTGTCCAACTATAGTTGTGCCCTATGCATACATCATCATACTTATCCATTAACCAAGTGCATCTATACCTCTCTAGTCATGTGCCATACATGTGTATACAATCATGATCAAGTATAATAACCCTCACATGGACTAGACATCGAACCCTCACTAATATGCAACCTCAAAATTCATAAACAAATTCACAACTAAAAACCCTCAACCATGTACCACAAAATCCCTCAACCATGTGCCAAGAAATACAAGATATGCCTCAACACTAACAAGATGTATCAATGATAAATATCAGATATATCGGCACTATATTTCTATAGATTTGACTTATATAGTAAGTGATATACAACCAATAGCCTCATTAGGGAAAATCCTCAAACCCCCCATAACCATATCTCACGTAGACAACAATATCCAACTACACATAGAAATAATACATACCTTTTGAACCTGTAGATAAATCGGTGGTACCTGATCACTGTAGACCTTCCTGGGAACTTGTTTTCAAACTTTGAGAACTTGACATCATCAACAAATCAATATTTCATGGCTTTTCCAACTCTACGTGACCTTTTATACTGCCAGCCCATGTATGTACGCGACCTATTCCATTGCAGTCTGCGTACACCTCAAAAACTAGGGTTTTTTAGTATTTTCGTAACTCCAAAACTTTTTTCGTCAACCCTTCATGCTACCTCAGACTTGCGTAGCTTCAGATGTATCAATGAGTACCTGCAATAAACCTTACACAATAATAGATATTCAATGTGCTCAATAGGTGCTAATATGAGACTATTTCTCTCTTATTTATACTCTCCAAGTAGCTTCTCTTAGGGTTTACCTTCTAACCAACTTAACCCAACTTCCTTATTTTAGGGATAACCCACTTCTAACCACTTGTCCACTTATAACCACTTTATCCACAAATAGTAAACTCACCACTTCTAGTTGCAACTAATTTATTTTTAATTTTTTTCTTATTGCAACAATTTAACCCATGATTAACTCCTAGTTTCACCCACTTTGACTAGTTAACTTCTTCTAGGGGTTTCTAGAATAATTTGACTTCTTTCACCTTCTAAGGGCTTCTAGATAACTCAAGAGGGTTCTCTAACTTCACAAGGCCATAACTCTCTAACCATAAGGAGTTATGTGACGTTACACATATCACCAAAAATGGCATGATATGTACTATCAATCTAGAATAGTCTTACGTGCAAATGCATTGATCTTCATACCTTTATACATCTCTTAACCATACTGTTGCAGTTACTAGAATTCACTATCAGACTTGCTTCAAGGGTTGACATCAATAACATTCAACCCAATTAATCAACACTCATTCAATAAATATTTTGGGGACCAAAAGCCTCCTTAAATGGGGAGGTATGATCTATATTGGATCATTCTATTATTTTTCATCTATCTCGATGCTTTAATAGTGGAAAAAAATGGAGGAATCAACTTATAGGGTCATTTTAATGGTAGGTCCTAGTTTGGAAAATTAGGTTTGAAACCTTTCAAAGTCATTTTAAGGCATCAAATGGAATTTTTGGAGGTCAAATCTTTCTCAATTTTAGCTAGACCCCTATATGTTATTCAATAGGATCTCGGATGCAAAAGTTATGCCTCCCAAAAGTTGACCACCATGGTACAAGTGGATGCCATGTCAGCCCCCATTACTCACGCATATGGGGCTACCCACATATGGAATTTCAAGAAGATTCTATAAAGTCCAAAACCTTACCACGATTGAGAGTTGAGGAAGTCAAAACCTTACCCCTTGATGGCTAACGAGTGATGTTAAATATCAAGTTGCTAGGAGGAGAAGGGGTTCCATTCTTTAGCATTGTATTTGTTCCCTAGTTGAGCAGAGCACCTAGGAGTGGTATTTTGAGAGTATAATAGAGGAGGAGAGTTTTTTTAGTATCCATACAGGTCATAGTATCAAAGATAACTCCACAAAGAGTGCCTCTTTCTTTGTACTTGCAGTTGAAGAAAAGAGAGTGAAGTGATATCACCTTCTGGCTAGGTTTTCTCCCGTATTGGGTTTCCCAGGTTATATCTTATGTTTATTTGTGGATGGTGTGTGAATATTTATTTTTCTTCTCTATTTTCTGCATTTCGTCCATTTCATACATTTTAAATAGAAAATTTGTAATCAAAGAATCTGAGATCTAAAGGAAATTAACCTTCATAGTAAAGATTTTAGTGTTTTAGTAGATCTGTTGTGACGAAATGTCCAGTGGAATATCCATGATAGTTTACAGATCACTCATCTTGCTCCATTACACTCTGTGGTTACCATTGGGCCCTTTGCAAAGTGGGGGGTAGAATTTATGACATGTAAGTCTACTTTGGCTAATGGTCACAATTACATCATTGTGGCTATTGACTACTTCACCAAGTGGGTTGATGGTATGCCTACTTCTTCCAACAAGGGTACTACAATGATGTTTTTCATATTCAACCACATTATTGCTAATTTTGGCATGCCCAGAACGATTGTTATTAATCATGGGTCTCAGTTTCAAAATAAGATGATGACCAAATTAGCAGCCAAGTTGGGTTTTCAGCAAGAAATTTTGCCTCCTTACTATCCCCGGTCTAATGGTCAAGTTGAAGCCATTAATAAAAATTTTACGACCATGATGCAACAAATGGTTAGCAAGAATAAGGCCAACTCACATATGATTCTTTTTTTGGCATTATGGGCATACTAAATCTTAGTTAAAGATTCTATTGGTTTCACACCTTTCCAACTCATTCATGGAGTGGAGGTAGTATTGTTGATTGAATGCAAAATTCATTTGTTGAAGCTAGCTGTAGAATTCCTACCCAATACCTCCGCTAAGGAATAACATCTTATTTATTTCACATGTTTTGACAAACATTTTCGAGAAGTTGCACTTGCCAACTAGACTCATAAGAAGCATGTCAAAGCCCAATATGATAAAAATGCTTGTCCTTAAGTCTTTGTTGAAGGTCACTTGGTTTTGGTTTATGATCAGGATCATGAAAAATTAGGGGCTATGAAATTTGAACCTTTGTGGCACAGTCCTTACATTGTGAGCCACGTATTGCAAAAATAGACCTATGAGTTAGTTGACTATGAAGGGAATCCTTTGCAGGATCCTTGCAATGGGCTCTACCTAAAAAAGTATTATGCACAGGCAATGATACCATGTGGTTCTTTTTGTAACATGTTGTATTTTTAAAGTTTTGTACTTTGGCACTTTTTGTTTACATTTTGGTTTCCGATTCAAATTCTTATCATGCTTGATGCTTGATTTGCATATGTCATCACCCACGCCCATTTATGTATGTTTTGCAGATGGCACCAATTGTAGTACTTGGAATATTGTGTCCACTACTTGAGCGGGTTTTTCTCTCAAAAACCAACTTGTGAGTTTAGGGGCACATGCCTCCGTCCCATAACCAACAACATTGTGAAGGCATCCATCAAACTTCTTTTTGAAGCCATTGCTCTCAACATCCATAGGTTAGTTGTAAAATTGGATTCATAGTTAGCGGTGTCGTAGTTGAATAATGTTTATCATGTTAGAAATCCTACACTTCTCATGAAGTACTTAAGGGTGTGACTTCTTGAATGCTAGTTTGGGTTCATTACTCATGTTCATGTTGCAAGAAGTTTAAACACATTGGCTTATTCAATGGCTAACTATGTGTTGGATTGACATATGTTGCATTCAAAAATACATCAACACAAACATGAATGTACAATACTCATGGAAGATAAATACACATCATTTAGCTCATATATATATATATATATATATAACCGACACACTGTGTCCAATAAATATGCAATGTACAAAAATTGGGCTTTCTGGCCCATAATGATACAATCTCAAAATGTATCCAATCTATATATTTGTAGATGATAAGTAGGAGAGACCCTAGGACTAATCCTTTAGGGATAACACATGTGTCTCATGGTAGCACATGATCACATTGGATACCCACCTCAACAGTCTTACAAAAGGACATAGTACTCCAACCATGTGGTGTTGTAACCACCGAGGCATGTCATCAACTCTCATCATGGGCACGTCCATAGTGAGCCCCTCTAGGTTCCTATGCATCTCGTAAAGGTTTTATGCAATGTCTACCTCCACCTCCTCAACATATGGATATTTCTCCTCCCTTTCTCTGTGGCGGTTTAGGGGCATCCCAACTAGTTAAAATGGACCCATATATGTGTCATGAACAACAATCGTCACTTCCATTTCATACCAAAACCATATAGTATTTTTAAAAATCCAAGAAATGTTATAAAACCCAAAAACTTAAAAAACATGTTCTTTCTTACCAACATCACCCCACTATTCTCCAGGAGGTCGTACAAGCTCAGGATCATGCCAAAAGTTTGTACTGGCATAGGGATAGTCTTCGATCACAACAATCTTCTCATCCCACAATCAAAGAAATCATGGTGAAAAGTTCTCATGGGAAGGTTGCCTCCTAGGTGAGACAAATCTATCCACCTCTGCATCTTAGGCTTTGTAAACCTAGTGAATGGAGTTAATATGTGAGGGTGCATTTTTGGTACTCTCTCTAAGAAAAAGGAACAAAGGTTCAACCTATAATTGAACTATTGTGTTTCCATGTCTTGCATCTATCCAACTAATCCCTCGTGTTGACCATTAGTCCTATGCACCATCATAGATCATGGGTCATAGAAATTCTAATTCATAGTGAATATGCACACATGAAACCAAGTTCCATGGTTGACCCCACTACCCAAGGGGAAATTGTTGGACATCTTTAATTTGCAATTGATTGCTACTCTCCCTGGACCTAGGTTTGTAATGAGCAACAACGTACTCATCCATGGTCCTAACAACTCTACCCCTACCACCTCCCTTTAGGATCACCAACTCACCATGTTGAGACAACCCTGTCAGGAAATGGATGTCCTCTATATCTATTTGGACTATCTCATGTCCCACTCTGAAAAAATACTCATCTAGGTCCTAGAAACCCATGAGCCTCTTAAGTAGAATGCTTTGGCTTCACATGTTTTAACTCTTGAAGAATGTTAAGAGCTCATAATCTATCAATGCATACAAAGTGGCTTGGTCCTACAATGTGACCACTTTAGCCACCTTGTGTTCTCTTTCTTTCCACTCCACCATTATGATTAACCCTGTAAAATTCAAGTAAATAATTGTACATCTGTCTCTAGTCAAATTTTTTGAGAATTTCTACCTTTTTTGTCTATCTTAGGGCCCAACTGCAACTATTCACGAGAACATCAGTGATCAATTGTGAATTTACCATGTAAAAATTGTGCCTAAGGCCTTTTGGCCATGACTGTTGGGTCGAATCCACAACTATGCATTTGTGTTCGAAACGGGGTTCGAGACCTAGGAAATTATTAGCCAAAAAAAATTGAAATAGACAGAAATGCAAGGCATGAGTTGATAGCTTACATAGTCTAGAAGAAACTCAAATCCACCAGTTGAATCTCTTGCAATCCACATGGGAAGTTTGAGAGGTAAAACAAGTTTTACTATGTGGTTATAATCAACAAAGTGAAATGGTGAATACGAGCTTATTTAGCCATATATAGACATGTTTTTTACCCCTTTTTGGGTCTTAGACCACCGTTTTTTCAACTTTGTCATGACCAAAACCCCATATGACTTCTATTTTTTTCATTCAAATGGTTAAAAGAGTTTTATATTGGTTTTTAACTTCTAGATTAGTGTTGTTGATGATTTATACAAGACTACAAAACATATTTTTGGTACTTTTTATACGACTATCTTTTACGGAATTTGAGGTAAATGGTTCCAACTGGCATATAGTGATAGGTTTCTCACTTGCATCTTGCATTATTAACCAAAAAATGTGTTGACATTATGCCTTAAGTTTGATCTTGTCAAGTTGTGGCATTTCCCTTTCTTATCCTCTATAGATCATAACTTGTTTGGCAATGCCTACTATCTATAGGTTGCTCTAGTTAGCACTTCTTTTGCCATTCAATGTGTAATGTACTTAGGGAGGATAATAAGGGGTATATAGGGAGACACCCAAGGGGATAATGAATGTAATGTAACCTTAGTAATGGAATTATCCCACTTGTCAATTGATGGGTAATAAATAGGCCCACCAGGTAGTTAAGAGGAAATAATGTAATAATAAGGGGTAGTTGGCATAGACCCCTGTAACACCCTATTTCCCCCAGTATGTAAATATAAGTATATTGGCCAAGGAACTATGGAAAACCTAAAAGTGTGAATGTTTTATTTGATGGACCTTTGTACAAAAGGTTGATGAATGTAAATTATGTTATTTTAATAGAAAATGGTGTGTGTTGCATGACTGTTGAAAGAGGGGATGTGCTAAGAGAAAACCACGAATGCTAAGAAAGGTGGTGAAGGGGACCCAAAATGGTTGCATTAACCTCCACCGAACCAGTACCATGCTGGAATTAATTGCTCAGATTAGAACAACCCTCTAACCCAGGAATGAATTATAGTTGGGTTGGTAGGTAGGAAGACCTCCTCGAGAATTAATGAGGGGATGGGGTAAACTGCCCATCTGTAAGGCTTCCAGACCTGACCACGAACTTGGAATTTGAGCCACACACAATCTTGTTGAGGAAGGCAAGGAAGAAAGTGTGGTGGGCAAAGGAAGACCTATGGAAAAATGCAGAGACAAGAGCGGAAACTCTTAGGTCTGAGGAAGGACTGAAAGAGGAACAGTGAGTTCTGATCACAGAAAATAGAGATTGAGCCAGGAGAAGGAGAGTAACCTTCATCCTTATCTATTTATATATTGGGAGAAGGAGAGTAACCTTTGTCCCTAAATTCCATTGAGTTGGAAGTAAGAGATTGTATCTCAAAGCATCGTGGCTTAAACTTGGGGGTGACCAGTGATAAATCCATTGGGAGTGACTGAGCCTATGGTTGGGTGGAAACAAGCACCCCTTTCAGCAATCGCATCATGCTCAATGGTTCTGATAAGTGTTTTCTTTCCTTATCATTTGAATTGTAAATAATGGATGCATGTTAGTATTTACATGTCTATAAAGGGTTCTTTCTCTGTATTAAATGATTAAGTTATGAGTATGTGTTCGTTCCCTTAAGAACCTATATTTCAGTTTGATTTTCCATACGCCCCAGTTTAATCACTCGAAGGCGCTTTCCCTAGGAATTTACATCACCATTCTGGTGTCGGAGCAAGCCACTAGGCATAGCTACCATTTTGGTAACATCACAAGTTACTTTGCCTTGATTCAAAGCTTAAAGCTTTGCGAGTTGGGAAGGTGTTCCCTTTAGACCAGTAGTCTAGGAGACTTTGAACTCATGCCTATTCCTTAACCAAAAACCCAATTAAGAGCAGGGATTATAGCCCAGGAGTTATATGAAGATCCACGTGACCTGGGTCTAGGAACCTTGGAGCTCGAGGCTCTGAGATGTCAAATTTCACAATAGTCAAGTTGAACCTGGCAATTGTTATGAACTGTTGATCTATGAATGGAGATCGAGAGTGGGGAATCACCGCGGAGCACAACGATGAAAATAGCGGAAGTGCTAGTTCACAGCCCGCAATTCACCCTTGTCATTGATCTCAATGGGCTGGAAGATCAATGATTCTGATTAGACTAGAATCAAGTGAGCACTTTCCTTATTGTGGAGGTCGAACTCTCTGGCAAAGAGTACGCATGTTGGGGCCCCACAATTTCTGTGAACCGTCGATCATAGTTGACCTTCGATCTGAGTTTGACGTGATCCAAGAAATGCAAGGAGCGTGTGGGATGGAAAAATCTTCAAGGAGATAAATCTCATAAGAGATAGCATTTTCAGGAGTGCAGATAAAATCTAGGTGATGGGTCATAGGAGGAGAAAAGGTCGAATCCTTCGAGCACTTAGAAAATATTCTAAGTCAGAGTAAGTCAGAATCTCAAAAGGAGGAGTGAAATTTTCCATTAGATCACAACGCCAAGGATCAGTAGTCGTCTAATCTAAACAAGGTGCACGAACCTTAGCACTTGGCACACACAGGAGAAGGGAACTTATCAAAGTTCTAAAGTCCCAAAGTAATTTGAGTTTGTCCATCACCAAGAAGTGAATCTGGACCGCCAGATCCAAAGTGATACATGGCAATGGATCGTGAACTCCGGGGGAATATGTTCGAGGGTACTCAGTTGAAAGTTTATATTCTCGAACCCCGAAGACCCGAAGTGAATCTAGACTACCAGATCCAGAGGGACACGTGACAGCAGATCGTGGACTCTGGGGAAATCTGTGCGGGAGTTTTCAGTTGAGATTTGAGACTCCTGAAGTCCGAAGAGCTGGAGAGATGAAGTAAACCTCAAATGTTGGATCACCCAAGTGAATCTGAACCTTCAAATACCATGAGTTCAGTAGGAGGCAAGTTTGAGACTTGATATTTATGAAGCTCGGAGAGCTGAAAATCCGAATTAAATCTCAATCGTCAATTCAGTTGAAGTGAATCTGAATCGTCAGATCGTCCAAAGTAAATCTCGGGCATCGGATCACCCGATGTGAATCTAAGTTGTTGGAGTTCAGTAGAGACGTGGCGCAGATCTGTGAGTTCCGGTTAAAGTTTTGAATTAATTCATAGCCATCAGATTAAGAAGGGATGTGGTGTGAATCTGTGGACTCTAGATAAAGTCCCGAAGTAATTCATAGTCGTCGGATTAAGAAGGGATGTGGCATGAATCTGTGGACTCCATGTAAAGACCCGAAGCAATCCTCGATCACCAGATCCAGAGGACAGGTGGCACAAATCTATGGACTCTAGGTAAAGACCCGAAGTAATCCTTGACCGTCAGATCAAGTGGACATGCATTAGTGGATTATAGCCTTCGGATAAAAGCCATTGGGAAAAAGGGTGAAGTTTGAGATTTGAGATCTCAGAAGTCCGGAGACCCGAAGGAGATATCAACCATTGATCGAGAAGAGGGCCACAAGATTGTCGATCTAGTTGAAAGGTCAAACACCCGAAGTAGAATCAGGGTCGTTGATTTAGGAGGACAGGTGTCCGTAGATCGTCAACTCTAGAAGATTGATGTACAGAGGAAAGCAGGGTTTGAGATTTGAAAAGTCCTAAGTCTGGAATCACGAAGGAGATCGCATCCATTGATTTAGGAGGGGCAGATCTGGTCTGTGGATTTGAAAAGGAATGATCTGAATTGTCAATTTAGACAATACCATCAAGATCGAGAGATCAACAGTCCCATAGCATTGTAGGGAGTGGAGGTGCATGAACCTTAAAAAGTCGAGGGTGGGCCATAATCCAAACCCCGGTTTTGGAGAAAGGACATGTGGAGGCTTGAGGAGAATTGCGGGCTGAAAAGTAGTTTGGTTTCCAATCGCCTTTGGTTGTGCCTGCAATTGTGTGTTTGCATGAGGTCATCGCCCAAGGTCACATCTGAGGAGGGGCCAAGAGAAAGGGGGTTAACGCAAAGTTTGAGACTTCGCTGAAGCGTGAAGGAGTGTAAATGTGTTGAACCTGCATAGAATAGATCTAGCTAGAAAATACTACACACATTTGTAGAGAGAAATTAAGAAAGAAGAAGCAAGATAGAAAGAATGGAAGAATTCTCATTAA
>JZKD02S1674506.1:32483-59070 GCA_000966675.3 Picea glauca | reverse complement strand
AATGCCAACTACCCCTTATTATTATATTTTTTCCGCTTAACTAACTAGTGGGTCTATTTATTGTTTGGTATGTGTTATATTATTTGCACGACTAGATCTAGTGTTCATTATGTTGTGTCAGATGTGCAGGGGGGGCATAGGGGTCGCAAGGGGGCGATATACCCCCTACAAAAGGGTTCAGATGCAACTCCCCAGAGAATTTTTTTTGCCTCGAGAAACGTGTCACATTTTTTCCTTGTTTTTCATGTCACCTCGATATTCGTGTCCATTGTTGGGAAATTTTTCGGCACATGGTTTTTGTCGATGGTTTTCCATTTTCGGTTAAGGAATTAGGGTTCTTGACTAATCCAGGTCATTGGGTTAGGGTTTTAGATGTCATTGGCTCCTATATGTATATTGTATTGTAAACAATGTATCACTATGAAAAATATAGAATATGTTGGTTTTCCTGGTTTGGGTTTCCAGGGGAAAAATCTCTATGTAATGTTTGTATTTTCCATTGTATATTTTATATTGTTTTACTGAAAATCTATTTGGAGTAAATAATTGTACAAGGTTAAAATATACATTTGGTATCAGAGCTTTGTTGGCTTTAGGGGGACACCTTTGTGGTCAAGGGTTTGGCTTGGGATTGTGATAAGCCTTGTTACAATGGGAGATCTTTGGTACTAATTTTTCAGGTGAAAATAAATGGCGAGAAGTTTGAAAATGGGGATCGAGAAGTTTAATGGGAAAATTTTTGAGTTGTGGAAGCTCAAGATGGAATATCTATTGGTGGACAAAGATCAGTGGATCACGGTGGATCCAGGTACTGCACCTATAGGAACTTCAACAAATGACTAGAAAAAGTTGGATCGGAAGGCGAAGAGCACAATCTGACTGTCTCTCTCAGATTCAATATTACTGAATGTGTCAGGGGAAGCTACAACCAAAGATTTATGGGATAAGTTGTGGAAATTGTATCAGTCTAAGTCCCTAGTAAATAACCTATTCCTGAGAAAGAAGATGTATAACCTGAGGATGAGAGATGGAGACTCGATGGAAAATCATTTGAACACCTTCAATACTATGGTAAGTCAGTTAGTATTTGTTGAGATTAAAATTTCAAATGAATATAAGTGTATCATTTTACTGTGCTCTTTACCAGAATCATGGGATAGTCTAGTTGTGGCCATAGGTAGTAATACAATTGCCTTGAAGTTTGTTGAAGTGGTCTCATCCTTGTTATCGAAGGAGATGAGATGAAAGAACATGGAAGGACAGAGCACAGATGCATTATTTGCAAGAGGACTCTCCTAGGAAAGAAATATATCTAAGTCTTCAAGTGGGAGATGTAAGTTTAAGGGAAGATCTAAGTATCCTAGATAGTTTGTAAAGGTATGCTGGAGATGTGGAAAAGAAGGGCACTACAAGAAGCAATGTAGATCCAAAGTTGGAAAAAGAAGGGATCTGAAGAATCTCCTTGTACAGAAGAAAAGACCTCCAAGGAAGAAGGAGGGGATGTGTACTTGGATTCTTCAAGAACAGATGTAGATCATGAGGCATGGTTGGTTGACTCAGGTGCATCCTTTCATATGACTCACCACATGGAGTGGTTCTGTGAATATGAAAGATATGATGGAGGTAATGTTTTCTTAGGTGATGAATCGACAACTAGAATCATAGGTCGAGGAAAAGTCAAGTTGAGGCTCATAGATGAAAGGATTAGAACACTACCTGGTGTTCTGCACATTCGAGGATTGGCCGGAATTTTGATTTATGTAAGCAAAATGGATGATGCAGGGGTAAAAACAATATTTGAAAAGGAAACTTGCAGGATGTTTCGAGGAGAAATGGTGTTGCTAAAGGGAGATCGGTTTGGAACTTTGTATAACCTGCAAGGAAGCACTATTAGTGATGAGTGTAATAGTTCCAATCTTCATGATATTGGAGTTGAAGAAGAAAGAACTCCTACAGTCTCTGGAGAAAAGGTTATGATGTGGCATCAAAGATTGGGGCATATCGGAGAGAAGGGTCTTCGACTACTGCATGATAAATGTATGGTTGAAGGTATGTCTAACTGCTCTTTGGAT
Organism: Picea glauca; assembly: GCA_000966675.3. Taxonomy (NCBI): domain Eukaryota; kingdom Viridiplantae; phylum Streptophyta; class Pinopsida; order Pinales; family Pinaceae; genus Picea; species Picea glauca. The sequence goes on along the minus strand of JZKD02S1674506.1, from coordinate 56,998 downwards.
TTTGATTTATGTCAACATTGTGTATATGGGAAGCAGAATCGGGTAAGATTCCCCTCTGGTGCAACGAGGGCAGAAAGCATTTTACAGCTAGTTCACAGTGATGTGTTTGGACCTATGTCAGTTCCATCATTGGGAAAATCTGTGTACTATGTCTCATTTATAGATGACTTCTTGAGGAATACTTGGATATATTTCATCATGAAGAAATATGAAGTCTTTGACAGGTTTAAAGAGTTTAAGGCTCTTGGTGAGAATCAAATAGAGAAAAGAATTAAGGTGTTGAGGATAGATAATGGCGGAGAGTTATGTGGGAATGAATTTGAAGAATTTTGTAAGAATTGCAGTATAGCAAGGAAAAAGACTACTCCATATACACCTCCACAAAATGGAGTTGCATAAAGGATGAATAGGACGTTGATGGAAAAATCAAGGTCCATGCTCAGTGGTGTCAGGTTAGGAGAAGAATTATGGGCAGAGGCAGTGGGTACTGCATGTTGCCTGGTCAATAGATCACCCTCATCAATGCTAGATGACAAGACTCCATAAGAGGTATGGACTAGTAAGAAACATTCTCTCACACATCTTAAGGTATTTGGCTATGAGGCCTATGTTCATGTTCCAAAGGAAAACATGAGTAAGCTAGATAAGAAGGTTGAAAATTGTATCTTTATTGGGTATAAAGATGGTCTCAAAGGTTATAATATTTGGAACCCAGAAATTAAGAAGGTTGTGTATAACCAAGATGTGGTATTTAGAGATATGAAGGATGTTATTAAACAGGAAGTCCTACCAAGTAAGGAAGAACCAAAGAAAATAGAGTTTGATTTAAAGGATGATAAATCAAACTCTACAGAAGAACATGAATCAGAAGAAGAAGATCCTCATACTCCAGTATTGAGGAGATCAGCTCGAGAAAGAAGGCTACCAGAAAGGTATACTCCATCTGATTTCCATTAAAAAAATTCTTTGTCTATTACTGATGATGATCCTAGAACTGTCAGGGAGGTAGTGGATTCAAAGGATGGAAATCTTTGGAAAAAGGCCATGGATGAAGAAATGGCAACCTTGGATAAGAATGAGGCTTGGGATCTAGTGGAGCTGTCGATTGGAAGAAATCCCATTGGAAGCAAATGGGTATTTAAAACGAAGCTGAATGTAGAAGGAAAAGTGGAGAAATACAAAGCTCGGTTAGTAGCAAAGGGTTATTCCCAAGTTGAGGGAATTGATTTTGGTGAGATTTTTTCTCCCGTTGCCAAGTTAACTTCTATAAGATTTATGTTATTTGTTGCTGCTGCATTTGATTTTGAAGTAGAACAAATGGATGTGAAGACAAAATTCCTACATGGGGATTTGGAAGAAGAAATCTATATGAAGCAACCATAAGGACTTGTTGTGAAGGGAAAGAAGGAGCTAGTATGCAAGCTGAAAAATTCCCTGTATGGTTTAAAATAATCACCAAGGATGTGGTATCAAAAATTTGATACTTATATGCTGGAACTTGGCTTCACAAGAAGCAAAGAGGATCACTGTGTGTATTTTAAATTAATTGGTGATCATTTGATTTATTTGGTCTTGTATGTGGATGACATGTTGATAGGAAACAACAAGGAGATTATCCAGGATGTGAAAACTCGGTTGTCCTCTAAATTTGACAAGGATCTCGGTGCTTCAAATTTCATTTTGGGCATGGAAATTAAAAGAGATCGAAAAAAGATGAAACTCTGGTTAAATCAAAGAAAATATGTCTAGACAATATTGCAGAGGTTTAATATGCAAGAATGTAAACCGGTCAAGGTCCATATTCCTGTTGGTGTAAATTTTTATGTGGATCAGTGTCCCAAGAAACAGGAAGAGAAGGAGGACATGTGTTGTGTTCCATATGCGAGTGAAGTTGGCAGTTTGATGTATGTAATGGTTTGTACTAGATCTAACATTGCACATGCAGTGGGAGTTTTGAGCAGGTATATGTCAAAACCAGGGAAGGAGCATTGGACAACAGTAAAAAGGGTTTTCATGTATTTGTGTGGCACTACTAGCTATGGATTGTGCTACTAAGGAAGACTAGGATTAGACAACGTGTTGGACATACATGGCTTTGTGGATGCAGACTGGGCTGGAGATCTGGATTGTAGGAGATCTACAAGCGGGTATGTGTTTAACCTGTTTGGAGGAGAAATCAATTAGATGAGCAAAAGACAGGTTGTAGTGGAACTTTCAACTACAAAAGTCGAATACATGGCAACCACTCATGTGAGTAAGGAAGCAATATGGTTACAAATATTGTGTTCAATTATTGGGTTGGTACAAAAATTTGTAAGGATAGATTGTGGCAGTTAGAGAGCAATTTTTCTGGCAAAGAACCTGACTTATCATTCAAAGACAAAGCATATTGATATTCAATATCAGTTTGTGAGAGACATGGTTGAAGAAAATAAAGTGTTGTTGATGAAGGTGGACACTTTGAAGAATGTTGTAGATTCATTAAAAAAAATTGTGAGCATTGAGAATTTCTCTTGGTGTAGAGGATCCATCGGCATTGTTGCCCTGGATTGTTGACTATGTAACCCTGTAACCCCTTGTACGGAAAGAAAACAACAAGTGGGAGAATGCTTGGTATGTGTTATATTCTTTGCACAACTAGACCTAGTGTTTTCTTCATTGTGTCAAGCGTGCAGGGGGGCGATAGCCCCCCTGCACGGGGATTTGAGGGCAGTGCCCTCGAGAAATTTATTTTTTCCTTGAGAAACATGTCGCATTTTTGCCACATTTTTCATGTTGCCTCAATTTCCGTGTCCATTGTTGGGCGATCTTTCGGCACATGGTTTTTGCCGATGGTTTTCTATTTTCGATTAAGGAATTAGGGTTGTTGACTAATCTAGGTCATTGGGTTAGGTTTTTGAATGCCACTGGCTCCTATATGTATATTGTATTGTAAACAATGTATCACTATTAAAAATATAGAATATGTTGGTTTTCCCGGTTTGGGTTTCTAGGGGAAAAATCTCTATGTAATGTTTCTATTTGCCATTGTATATTTTGTGTTCTTTTACTTAAAATCTGTTTGCAGTAAATAATTGTACAAGGTTAAAATCTACATTTATTATCCATCAACTACCAAGTGGACCTATTCCATTATTATGGCCACATTACATTCATTATCCCCTTGGGTACTTCCCCAGGTACCCCATATTATCCTCCTTAGGTACATTACATGGTGCTCATGTTGAGTTTTATTCATAGTCCCAGGAACCCTTTTAGCCCAACTATGACTTAACATTTGAGACCACATGCTTCTCTCTCATCTTTTGTTGGGCATGTCTTGATGGGTTCCCATTATTTTTTGTTGGTTTACAATTGTAGTTGCTTATTGTCACTTGTGTCTTTGTGCCTACTGCTATGATGTTATTCACTTCATCATGCTTATCACCATTGCAGTCACTCTTTTACCTTCATAATTCACATCCATTGCCTTTGTTTTTCAACCTTTAGAGAAGACACATTCATGAGTGGATGCAACTTTCCCAGTACCTTTTTATCATTTTTTTTACATAGGTATGTTTCATGCACTTGGAATCTAATCTCATGTCGTTGAGCCACTCATTTTCTCCAATCTATTTTAACATACTTTTATTCTTTTTTTTCGCACTTTTGCAAAACATGAAAAATACAAAAACATAAAAAAGAAAGGGGGGGGTGGGGGACTTCAATATTTTTTTATTCAGTGCAATTGGAAACTGTCAACACTTGTTTCCCTTGAACATGTCATTTGTTTGCGTCAATCTCTTATAGTTAGGATTTAGTACTGCCTTAAGAGTTGTGCCATGATTTTTAGTTTTTACTCCTCTAGTTGGTTATTTTCCCAGTCATTATGGAGAATGCTTCAATGCCTCCTACATTTTTTATTTATATCATTGGTCCTTTTGGTATCATTTGTTACCCAAGTCCTCATTATGTTATTCTATATATTAAAGGGGAGTTTGAGCCTGAGTTGACCTTTCTGTATATTGTTGACCATTCATGTCTACCTTCCCTGTATCAATATGTACTTGGTGGTTTCTTTTTCAAAGTAACTTCTTGGTCCTTGTTTCATGTTAGATGATGGAGGATTCCTTAATTCCCTCCTTTCGATGGGTCTCTTCCTATCAACATCAAATCACTATTTAGGAAGCAGGTCTAGAAACCTTAATAGTAATTTGGAACTTGTAGACATCAATGGTAGGTTTCCTCACAATTGACAGTGGGTTTACCTTATTGACCCCTACTTGATTGATTCTACAAGTGTTCAACATCATATCATTTAGTCACACTTGTTATATTGTACTTTGTACCTTGGGGCCCATCTTTAGTGGGTCACCTCGCATCTATTAATGGTATTCATTAATGACTGGTAATCAAATGATTTTTTGATCTAGATTGGATCATTATAATATTTGTCATCTATCTCTATGATTTTAGAGTGGAAAAAATTGGAGGAATAATCTTGCAGGGCCATTTTAGTGGCAGGTCCCAATTTGGAAAATTGGGGTTTGGAACCTTTCGGAGCCATTTTGATAATTAAACAACATTTTTGGGGATTTTGATATCTAAAAATTGTGCACAACCCCTTGAGGGTATTATACACTATGCAACCTTTCCAATGGTGTAAATCGTGTGTCAATCAAAGTTCGTATGCAAAAGTTATATCTCTTGCAAGTTGACCTACCTTGTTGACCACCATGGGATGAGAGGATGCCACATCAACCCCCATTACTCACACATATGGGGCTAGCCACATATGTAATTTCAAGAAGATTCTACAAGGTCCAAAACCCTATCATAATTGAGGGTTGAGGAAGTCAAAAACCTACCCCTAGATGGCTATCAGACTATGTTAAATATCGAGCCACTAGGAGGAGAAGGGGTTCCATTATTTGGCATTGTATATTGTTTCATAGTTGAGAAAAACATTTGAGTGTGGTATTCTGTGAGCATAATAGAGGAGAAGAGATTTTGTAGCAGCCATATAAGCCACATGTCAAAGGCAACTCCACAAAGAGTTCCTCTTTCTTTGTACTTTCATCATTTCTATACTGGAGAAAGGAAAGAAGAGCAACCTCACCTTCTAGTTTGGTTTTCTCCCGTATTGGGTTTTCCAGGTCATATCTTTTGTTTATTTGTGGTTGCTGTGTGTATTTATTTATATTCTCTATTTTTTGCATTTGAACTATTTCATACATTTTTTTCAAGAAGAAAACCAATAATCAAGAGTCTAATATCTAAAGGAAAAAAAACCTTAAAAGTAAATATTTTCATTTATTTATCACATTTGTTGTGACGAACCGTTCTAGTGGAATATCCATGGCAATTTACAGATCATATCTTCCATGCTCAACATCAACTCATTTATTTGCATGATGTAGATTCATATGATTTTGAAGTTTGGATTGAAGACCTTGGTCTACAATGACATCCTCTTTTGGTGCTCACCACCCAAGTTGCACAAGATTATACTAGTCTCTTGATTTAGATGGATATAGGTGGCCACCCACCTATTCCAACTAGCTCCTCGTGTCCATTTTTGTTCATCATGTCTTTCTGTACTATTTTATAATTGTGAGTTCTACACTTCTGGGGTTGTCTGAAGCTTCACACATTCTCCAGGTGGATACGAGTGGCCTCTCGCCTAATCCAACTGGCCTATTTTGTATGTTTTCATATTAGCATATCTTGTTGCACTTTCAGGGTTGTTTTGAGGCCCTAAACATTGTTTTTTTACTCACCATAGTCAAATTGTAGACGGAGTCAAAGTCTAATGGTGAAATGTGTATTTCTCTTAAAGACCTTTCCAATGGGCTATCACGTGCCTAAAACGGAGGTCGTATGCAAAAGTTATGACCCTAGGAAGTTGAGGTACCAAATTACACCAACTTACCCATAGGGCCCACATGACTTTTGGCTTTTCACCTTCTAGGGTTAGGTTTTTGGATGTCTAGGGTTTGGGCATCCATGAGTAATATGAAAAGGGCCTATGGAGCCTCATTGTGATCCATTTTTCTCATATGGATGTGCGTAGCAACCACATCTCTTCTCAGAGATAGCTACCACCATTCGAGCAAGTTTCAGTTATGCAGTTTTACAGTTTCAGCCTATTTCATTATTTAATAGAAGATATTGTTCATTGAATATCTGTGTTATTCTTCCTATCTCTTTGTTTATGGTATTTAGTCTATAATCAGTTCGTTCCACACCCAAATTTGGATTAGTGGTACCAGAGCGGTCTGGTATTCATTTATTTTTATTCGTGCATATCCTCAATAATGTCTGGGTACAAGAAGTTGGGACTCAGACCCATCGATCCATTATCATATCGATCATGCTAAACCCGACAACAACCCATGGGAGAAGAAAATAAAGATGATGGAGCAGGAGATATTATTAAAATGTTGTTCGACGAAGCCCTCACGCGACAAAGGAATGAAATGATGGAAAACTTCGTGTAGATCCTTTGACGGTTTCCCACGGGAGAAGCATCTTCATTAGGCGGCCATGCAACCCCCTTCAAGGTACAGGTAAATTTTGATATTCCATTATTTGAAGGACTGATAGATGTAGATGTTGTAGATAAATGGTTAAATCTACTAGAAGGATATTTTTCAGTCCACAATTTTTCCAATCGGGAAAAGATCACTTTTGCACTCCTTAAGGTCGCTCCCCATGTTAAAGACTAGTGGGATACCTACTCTGAGAAAAGGGTCATGGAGGAATCTACAATTTTTTTGGTGGCTCCTACATGGGATTCCTTCCGGGACGCCATTAAAGAACAATACTACCATGTTGGAAGCTACGAGGACCAATACACCAGATGGACCAACCTACGTCAAGAAAGGGACCAGATGATACAAGACTTCACCAATATTTTCCATACCCTCCACACCAAATTGGGTATCAAAGATTCTGAGCATCATGTGGTGCTCAGATATCATGGTTGTTTGCATAGATACATTCAAACATAAATGGAGTTCTTGGACATCGCCTCATTGGGCACAACCTATAGATACGCTGTCAAGATCTAGTAGAAATTTAAGCAGAAATGACGAGAGTTTGGATCTGCAAACCCCTCACAGCTGAAGCAGGGAAAAGGAAACCCCAACCCACACAACACGGGGCCAAGTCGTGATGGTCGCCCTCAGGACAATCCGTCCAAGCCGCAACACAAGAAGGGAAACAAGAAGACAAAGAAGGATACGAGAAAATGGTACGAGTACCATAAAAGTCCTTGGCACAAAACCGACATTTGATATGAATAGATCTGATAAGAATAATTATAGATATGTTATACCTATGCATAGAAAGAATTGTTGGACTAACCAATGGATGTAGGATCCTAGAAATAATTTTTTGCAGGTTCGCCATTATGATCCTAGCGTGCAGTATAAGAAAAGTTGGGGATCATTGAAGAGAAAGAGAGGATTAACTCTTTGTTACAGTTGCAGAAGACCAGGACATCTTGCTAAGGAATGCCCTGGGAGAAACCCTAGTTGCCTCAGTTGTAAGGCTATGGACCATGAAGTACTGGATTGCCCTAGAATGATTGCTAAACTTGAAAAGATGAATATGGAGCAAGCAAACCCTAAAGGAGACCAAGAGACTAAGATTATAGAAGAACCCCAGAAAGAATAAGAGATTATGTTGTTGAAAATGAAAGAAACCCTGGATGAACATAAAGATGCCAGTTTGTCAGAGATATTCAAAGAAAAGGAGAAAATTGAAGTAAGAATAGGAGACTTCGACATTGACTGTGCTCTGGATGAGGGAACACAGATGAACATTATGACAAAAAGTACTTGGGAAACCCTAGGAAGGCCTGCTATGGTTCCTTCACTAGGAAAAATAGGATTGTTTAAAGGAAAAATGGTAACCCTATGTGGCAGGATTACCTAGATAGCTATGAGTACCCATGGAGCTTTGACAGAGGAAGAATTCGAAGTTATTAAATTTATTAAGGACTATGCCCCATTTCCATCTTTGTTAGGCAAGATCTGGATTGAAAAAGACCAGATTCAAAGAGAAGAAGAAAAGGAAGCCCTAAAATAAAAGAATCAAGACCTCGTGGAATTTATGACTAGAAAGATCACCTACTTGATGGAAGAACAAGAGAATGGATCTAAGCTATTAAACACCAAGGACTTGGATGTTGAAGCTATAAAAGAATTAGAGGAACCAAAGAAGACTGAAATACCTAATCCATATGATGAAGGTGTATTACCCTTGGATCTAAAGAAAGAATCTCAGCATTACGAAGTGACTATGTCGAGAGAATATAAGGATCAGAATGGAAAAAGGATGACCCAGATGAAGCTCATTGGGAAGAAGGCTAGGAAGCTAAGTAAGAAGAGAGCCAAGATCGAAAAGTTACAAAAGATTCCATGGGAAACTTCGCAGAAGAAAAAATCACAGGAATTGAGCTTCACCGGGATACTAGAACAACGACATATGGCACTTCATTGTGGCGAAGAAATATAGTCGTTGGATCGATATACCCATTCAACTTCCGCCCTGAACGGGTAGAAAAGCATTAAAATATCACTACCAGACCATTGGACCACGCCATAATGAATTGATCAACGTTCATGAAAGTTTCATACCCATTGCAAGCAGACCATTGACGAATTTCCTATTTAGCTCATCACGTCGTGCCCAAAGAACACTTTTGCCAACTAAGAAATCGAAGCCTGTAGAACTAGTGATTGTCTACAGTGATCATTGCGAGCAGTTTTTTCATCCTAGTGCAACATTTTGAGATCATCGTGACCTCGATTATCTTTCCCGAGTGCATATGTCTGACGAGCTCACCGAACTTGAGGAATCCGTCACAGAGGTCCTTCTTGAGTTAATGACTAAGAGAACCATGTCGGAAAGAAGAATTCCCACCAGAGTCCAAGCATCATCGATGGGAGGAGTGAAAGCCTCCCCGTCAACTGCTCGAGCAGGAACATCTCGAGCCAGCGTAGAAAGAAGAGCTAAGCATAAGGACGACATAGCCAATGCGAAGTTAGTGCCATCCATCCTACCAACTTACATAACCCCTCTAAGCGGTGATATTAACAGGGACAGTGTCCCTAGAGATTTCGAATACACCCTAGTCACTACATATCTACCGAAAGGAGTGCGCACCTACCACGCAGATCAAGACAAGGTTACAACATTGAATTTTTTCGACTTCAACCTGGGGGACCATAAAGCTTACAACATGCTCGCCCAGTATAAGTACTTGACGAGAACTAAGGGCAAGAATTCAAAGCTCATCCCTTAGCAATGGATGATGAACCTCGCACAATCTACTTTGCTCAACATTATGAAAGTACCACACTTTGAAAAACACCAGGAGGTGAATGCTTGTGTAAAAATACTGTTAGCAAGTTACCACGAAGGATACCTATGGTTACATCATCGCATAATTGTTGATCTGGTGCTAATCAATAGGATCATCGGGCTTAGCATGCAAGGCCCTGATCCCCATGAGTATTATCCTGAAAAGACCATGAACTGTGCTCTTGTGCAGAAGATCAAAGAATCATATGGCGATGTTGAGAAAGGCGCGAGAGGCTACAAGGTAGCTTCCATTGAAAGTGGCACAGTGTGCCTCGCATGCCAACTGATCACAGAGAAGTTGGTACGCAAGAATTGACCAACACAAGTATCTAGCTTTGTAGTTGACCTCGCAGGAAAGTGCGATGAGGGACTACAGATGAACTGGGTGGAGTACATGGTGAATAAACTGGAGATTGACTGCAAAGAAGCCCAGGATCAGGGGCATGAATTCCATTTTAGCTGGTTCCTGATACTGATTTCTTTTGTTGCATGGGAGCTACCGGAAGGCGCAACCTTCCCGAACCTGGACCCCTTTGAACCACTAGCCGCAAAGTTCAGTACATTATGGTACTCGAACGACATGAGAAAGAAATGGAAATCGATTGTCGTTTTCCACACATACTATAACCAATTGAAAGCAGCCATAAGGAGTGAACCACACATCACCCCGAACACTTTACAGAGATTCCAACCTCTGATAAAGTTTAGCGCAGACTGCCACTTTATATACCTAACCCGACACACTGATGAGCACCAGGAACAACTTTTGTCCTATTATAAGCTGATAGAAGAAGACTTGGAAGAGATCACCAAAGAATGGTCAGTGAACCTCCTTTTTCCAGCAGACCCCGCAAAAATGTCTGACATCGACAGCCCCAGAACTGCACAGGATACACCTGGGCCCAGTAAGACAAAGAAAGCAAAGTCAACGAAGAAGACTGAAGAAGTCCAGGATGTTGACAGCCTATCTGTAAGGACGGCTTCCATTACACCAGAAGAAGCAGGTGATGACAAAGAAGGTACAGAAACCCAAAGAGTCGAAGTACCACCACCTTGGGATGAAGAAGACTCATCGAAGAAAAGGAAGGTCTCCCCCCTGAAATATTCCTCCAGAAAGAAACCAAGAACCCCTGTAACCAAGATGAGAACTGCCCTCACGTTGGATGATTTTGATTTCATTGTTGCAAAGATCAATGATGCTTCAAAGGAAATCATAGAGAAGCAAGGGGTGAAGCAAGAACAAACGTATAGCCAGATTGAGATCGCATTCCAGGGAGTACAACAAGCACTCCAGTCTAGCCAAGCAACCTCTACTGCACCTCTTCCAAAAGGAGCAATAGAAGCAAGAGATGAATCAGTTCAGCTCAACAAGATCGTTGATATAGTCAAAGTACATCTTTGATGTGCTCAGGAAGAAAAAGCGCAGGCCACCCAGGCCCTAAAGAAAGCACAGGAAGAACTTATTGAACAACTTCGAGCCGCACAATAAGAGAAGTATGCTCTCCAAGCAAAATTTTAAGAAGACACAGCGAAGATCCAAAAAGAGAAAGAGCAACTACTCGCAAAGCAGATAGGAATTGAAGAAGCAGTCAACAGAGCATTTCGCTCTATGACCAGATTAGAGCAGAAGGCCAAAGAGCCCATAGAGCGCTAAGTGATGAAGCTGGTTGAAGTTATTCATCAACTTCAACAAAGGGTCATGGAATTAGAGCTTTAGAGCATACCATAGACTCCGCAAGAAGTGCGTGACTAGAGAGAATTGAATGCCCAGAACGTAGTCAAGAGGATTAAAACACTTGCTACTGAATGTAAATAGCTAAGCAGTAGAAGCGCACAAATATATCAACAACTGTCTGAAGACCCTGAGTTGAAGAAACTGGAGTCCCAATTCCAAGAAGCAAAGCAACAAGTCGATACAGTACAGGCGCATCTCAAGCTTCTGTCACCCATCAAGAGGATGAAGAGATCCAAGCAATATCGCACTACCCAACAACTCCTTCTTACCATGCAAAACAGAGTGATGGAATTCACCTAGAAACTCTAGCCGATCTAGGAGGCAGCCTACCTATTGTTTGAAGAAATTGAAGGCCAAAGAACACTACTTGAACAAGTAGTTGATACAATCAAGCAACAACTGGAAGGACCTACCAACGAAGCGGTTGTTCAAGAGTTTGTTGAGAAAGAAGCAGTAGCACAGAGACAAGTCGAAGCAGCTCGAGCCAAGCTCGAGACCTTTGAGGCAAAGTTACCCAGACCTAAGTAACTCGGGACAAGTCACAGGTGGGTGTTGGGGTCCTGTTGGCCCTTGACCAAGTTTTGAGGAACACTTGGTCATATTTGACCCTTTTTGGGACTTCGATAACTTGTCAAAGATGGAGCACTACGCGAAGCGGAAATCGTGGAAGCTAGACACCTTTTTGGGTCCTTTTAGGTTTTTGGGTTAATGTAATGGGGAAGGGATGTCGGCCCGTGGGTTCACCCATGCTTAGGCCCACTTTTGTAAAGTATAAATAGACAGGCAATGTAAGAAGTAGTAGAAGTTGTTGCTTAGTGCACTTGGTGATTTCTTAGTGCAAGTTGGCTAAAGTGCTAAGAGTTTGATCTGTGTGATCAAGTATTGTAAGTCTTTGTGCAATTTGTGTAAGACTTGCAGAGTTGAGTTCAAGTCCCTGTGAAATACTATAGAAGGATTTGTGTTGTAAGGCAAGGAAGAAGGATCTAGCGAGCTGCGATGATCTTTTGTCCTGTGCGTCGTAGGGTTTGGAGGCTTTGTGTTGTAACCGATTGAAGACATTAATACAAAAGAAGACTTTGTGGGCGTAGCCCTGGGGTGGGGGTGAACCATGGTAAATCTGTGTATTGTGCTCTATCCCTCAACTTGATGTGCTTGTCTCTTCCTTTGCTAAGTGCTTTGATGTGTTTAGATAGATATATTTATGCTTTGTGCTTATGAGCTATGAATGAATGTTAGCTCTGATATGTATGAATATGCTTAGTGTAGATCTACAGGATCTTATCTGTTTTACTATTACTAAGTGTTGGAAGATCTTAGATCTAAGTAAATGTTGCGATGCTCTATGCTCTCTACGAAGTATAATAAGACTGAATATTGATGAAGATTAACTGCTAAAGTGTTATGTTAAGTGTTAGAATCACAAGTTTGTGTCCCACCTAAGGTTGCAGACATCTGAGTCCTGCAACCACCCCTGCCTCTACCTCGGGTGAGACTACATCTGCTTCGCAGGTGTTGCCGAAAGGGCTGGTAGTTAGGGTTTTTTTGGTGCATTGTTGTAGCGTTGAACTTTGGATCTGCCCCTGTGCCAACAAATGGTTCTGTTTCCAAGACCTGAAACTGTGATTGCTGGGAACTGAGCAGAAGAAGCTTTGTGCAAAGATTTGTCTTGAAATTGTAAAAGCTTTATGATGAAGAAGGAAGGACAGATCTGGAGGAAATAAGTCAGATCTACAAGAAAAGAGGTTGATACTGAAGAAAATAAGTAAGATATGTAAGCTCTGTGCTCCGATAAAGGTAAGAATAGCTAAAAGTTCTTAAATCTGGAAGCTTTGTGCCCTATAGAAGTAAAAGAGGTGAAAAGTTTTGTTTCTAAAGTATGGATTTAGGTATGCTTGATAGATTTTGTCCTAGCTTGAAAACTAGGGAATTATTAGATGAAATAACGTTTGATATGAATAGATCTGATAAGAATAATGATAGGTATGTTATACCTATGCATAAAAATAATTTTTGGACTAACCAATGGATGCAGGATCCTGGAAGAAATTTTTGCAGGTTCACCATTATGATCCTAGCGCGCAGCATAAGAAAAGTTGGGGATCATTGAAGAGAAAGAGAGGATTAACTCTTTGTTCCAGTTGCATAAGACCAAGACATCTTGCTAAGGAATGCCTTGGGAGAAACCCTAGTTGCCTCTGTTGTAAGGCTATGGACCATGAAGTACTGGATTGCCCTAGAATGGTTACTAGACTTGAAAAGCTGAATATGGAGCAAGAAAACCCTGAAGGAGACCAAGAGACTAAGATTATAGAAGAACCCCAGAAAGAATCATATATTATGTTGCTAAAAATGAAAGAAGCCCTGGATGAACATAAAGATGCCAGTTTGTCAGAGATCTTCAAAGAAAAGGAGAAAATCGAAGTAATAATAGGAGATGTCGACATTGAATGTGCTCTGGATGAGGGAACACAGATGAACATTATGACAAAAAGTACTCGGGAAACCCTAGGAAGGCCTACTATGGTTCCTTCACTAGGAAAAATAGGATTGTTTAAAGGAAAAATGGTAACCCTATGTGGCAGGATTACCCGGATAGCTATGGGTACCCATGGAGCTTCGACAGAGGAAGAATTCAAAGTTATTAAATTTATTGAGGACTATGCCCCATTTCCAGCTTTGTTAGGCAAGATCTGGATTGAAAAAAACTAGATCTGAAGAAAAGAAGAAAAGGAAGCCCTAGAACAAAAGAAGCAAGAACTCATGGAATTTATGACTAGAAAGATCGCCTACTTGATGGAAGAACAAGAGAATGGATCTAAGCTATTAAACACCATGGAATTGGATGTCGAAGCTATAAGAGAATTAGAGGAACCACAGAAGACCAAAATACCTAATCCATATGATGAAGGTGTATTACCCTTGGATCTGAAGAAAGAATCTCAGCATTGCGAAGTGACTATGTCGAGAGAAGATAAGGATCAGAATGGAAAAATGATGACCAAGACAAAGCTCACTGGGAAAAAGGCTAGGAAGCTAAGAAGAGAGCCAAGATCGAAAAGTTATAGAAGATTCCAGGGAAACTTCACAGAAGGAAAAATCACAGGAATTGAGCTTTGTCGGGATACCAGAACAAAAACATATGGCACTTCGTCATGGCGAAGAAATATAGTCGTTGGACTGTTCGAATCCACCTTGAATGGGAAGAAAAGCATTAAAAGATCGCTACTAGACCGTTGGACCATGCCATAATGAATGGATCAATGTTCATGAAAGATTCATACCCATTACAAGCAGACCATTGAAGAATTTCCTATTTAGCTCGCCGCACCATGCCCAAAGAACACTTTTTTCAACTGAGAAATCGAAGCCCACAGAACCAGTGATTGTCTACAATGATCATTGCAAGCAAATTGTTCATCCAAGTGTAGCATTTTGAGATCATCGTGACCTCGATTATCTTTCCCGAGTGCATATGTCTGACGAGCTCACCGAACTTGAGGAATCCATCACAAAGGTCCTTCTTGAGTTAATGACTGAGAGAACCATTTCAGAAAGAAGAATGTCCACCGGAGTCCAAGCATCATCGACGGGAGGAGTGAAAGCCTCTTCGTTGACTGCTCAAGCAGGAACATCTCGTGCCGACGCAGAAAGAAGAACTAAGAATAAGGATGACATAGCCAACACGAAGTTAGTACCATCCATCCTACCAGCTTACATAACCCCTCTGAGTGATGAGATTAATAGGGGCAGTGTCCCTAGAGATTTTGAATACACCCTAGTCATTGCATTTCTATCGAAAGGAGTGTGCACCTACCGCGCAAATCAAGACAAGGTTACATCATTAAAGTTTTGCGACTTCAACCTGGGGGACCATAAATCTTACAACATGCTCACCCCATATAAGTACTTGACGAGAACTAAGGGCAAGAATTTGAAGCTCATCCCTCAACAATGGACGATGAACCTTGCGCAGTCTACTTTGCTCAACGTTATGAAAGTACCGCACTTTGGCAGACACCAGGAGGTGAATGCTTGTGTAAAACTATTGCTAGAAATTTACCACGAAGGATACATGTAGTTAGATCGTCGGATAAATGTTGATGACGTTGATCAATAAGATCATCGGGCTTAGCATGTAGGGCCCTAATCCCCATGAGTATTATCCTAGAAAGACCGCAGACCATGCTCTTATGTAGAAGATCAAAGAAGCCTATGGTGATGTTGAGAAAGGCATGAGATAGTACAAGGTAGCTTCCATTGAAAGTGGAGCAGTGTGCCTCAAATGCCAACTAATCACAGGGAAGTTGGTACGCAAGAATCAACCAACACAAGTATCTGGCTTTGCAGTTGACCTCGCAGGAAAATGCGCTGAGGGACTATAGATGAATTGGGCGAAGTACCTGGTGAATCAACTGGAGATTGACTGCAGAGAAGCCCAGGATCAGGGGCATGAATTCCATTTTAGCTGGCTCTTGATACTGATCGCTTTTGTTGCATGGGAGCTACCGGAAGGCGCAACATTCCCGGACCTAGAACCCTTTGAGCCACTAGCCGCGAAGTTCAGTACATTATGGTACTCGAACGACATGTGCAAGCAATGGCAATCGAATGTCATGTTCCACATGTACTATAACAAATTGAAAGTAGCCATAAGGAGCGAACCATGAATCACCCCGAACACTTTATAGAGATTCCAACCTCTGATAAAGTTCAGTGCAGACCGCCACTTTATATACCTAACCCCACGCGTTGATGAGCACTAGGAACAACTTCAGTCCTATTATAAGATGACATAAGAAGCCTTGGAAGAGATCACCAAAGAATGGTTGGCGGACCTCCTTATTCCAACAGACCCCGCAGAAATGTCCGACATCGACAACCCCAAAACTACGAAGGATACACCTGGGCCCAGTAAGACAAAGAAAGAAAAGTCGACAAAGAAGACTGAAGAAGTCCAGGATGTTGACAACCTATATGTAAGGATGGCTTCAATTACACCAGAAGAAGCAGGTGATGACAAAGAAGGTACAGAAACCCAGAGAGTCGAAGTACCACCACCTCGGGATGAAGAAGACTCATCGAAGAAAAGGAAGGTCTCCCCTCTGAAATCTTCCTCCAGAAACAAACCAAGAACCCCTGTAACCAAGATGCGAACTTCCCTCACGTTGGATGATTTTGATTTCATTGTTGTAGCAGTCAATGATGCTTCAAAGGAAATCATAGAGAAGCAGGGGGAAAACAGGAACAAAAGTATAGCCAGATTGAGATCTCACTTCAGGGAGTACATCAAGCACTCTAGTCTAGCCAAGCAACCTCTACTTCACCTCTCCCAGAAGGAACAATAGAAGCAGGAGATGAATCAGTTCATCTCCACAAGATTGTTGATATAGTCGAAGTACGCCTTCGACATGCTCAGGAAGAAAAAGTGCAGGCCAACTAGGAACTAAAGAAAGCACATGAACTTATTGAACAACGTCGAGCCATGCAACAAGAGAAGAATGCTCTCCAAGCAAAATTTGAATAAGACAGAGCGAAGATCCAAAAAGAGAAAGAGTAGTTGCTCGCAAAGTAGATAGGAATTGAAGAAGTAGTCAACAGAGAATTTCACTCTATGACCGACTTAGAGCGGAAGGCCAAAGAGCTCATAGAGCGCCAAGTGACGAAGCTAGCTAAATTTATTCAACAATTTCAACAAAGGGTCATGGAATTAGAGATTCAGACCATACCACAGACTCCGCAAGAAGTGCGCGACCAGTGGGAATTAAATTCCCATAACGCAGTCGAGAGGATTAAAACACTTGCTGCAGAATGTAAAAAGTTAAGTAGCAGAAGCGCGCAGATATATGAACAACTATTTGAAGACCCAGAGTTGAATAAACTGGAGTCCCAACTCCAGGAAGCAAAGCAGCAAGCTGATACAGTATAGGTGCAGCTCAAGCTCTTGTCACCCATCGAGAGGATGAAGAGATCCCAAGAACAATGCATTGCCCAACAACTCCTTCTTACCATGCAGAACATAGTGATGGAAGTCACCCAGAAACTCCAACCCAGCCAGGAGGCGGCCTACCCATTGTTTAAAGAAATTGAAGGCCAAGGAACACTACTTGAACAAGTAGTTGCTACAATCAAGCAACAAATGGAAGGACCTATCAGTGAAGCGATTGTTCAAGAGTTTGTTGAGAAAGAAGCAGTAGCACAGAGACAAGTCGAAGCAGCTCGAGCCAAGCTCGAGACCTTTGAGGCAGAGTTACTTAGACCTGAGTGACTCGGGATGAGTCACGGTTGAGTGTTGGGGGCATGTTGGCCCTTGACCAAGTTTTGAGGAACACTTGGTCATATTTGACCGTTTTTGGGACTTTGACAACTTGTCAAAGATGGAGCGCAACGTAAAGTGGAAATCGTGGAAGTTATACCCCTTTTTGGGTCCTTTTAGGGTTTTGGTTTAATGTAATGGGGAAGGGATGTCGGCCTGTCGATTCACCCATGCTTAGGCCCACTTTTGTAATGTATAAATAGATAGGCAATGTAAGAAGTAGTAGAAGTTGTTGCTTAGTGCACTTGGTGATTTCTTAGTGCAAGTTGGCTAAAGTGCTAAGAGTTCGATCTGTGTGATCAAGTATTGTAAGTCTTTGTGCAATTTGTGTAAGACTTGCAGAGTTGAGTGCAAGTCCCTATGAAAGACTGTAGAAGGCTTTGTGTTGTAAAACAAGGAAGAAGGATCTAGCGAGCTGCACTGATCTTCTGTCCTGTGTGCAGTAGGGTTTGGAGGCTTTGTGTTGTAACCGATTGAAGACATTAATACAGAAGAAGACTTTGTGGACGTAGCCCTAGGGTGGGGGTGAACCATGGTAAATCTGTGTATTGTGCTATGTGCCTCGACTTGATGTGCTTGTCTCTTCCTTTGCTAAATGCTTTGATGTGTTTAGATAGATATATTTATGCTTTGTGCTTATAAGCTATGAATGAATGTTAGCTCTGATATGTATGAATATGCTTAGTGCTGATCTACATGATCTGATCTATTTTACTATTACTAAGTGATGAAAGATATTAGATCTAAGTAAATGTTGCGATGCTCTGTGCTCTCTACAAAGTATAATAAGACTGAATATTGATGAAGATTAACTTCTAAAGTGCTCTATTAAGTGTTAGAATCACAGGTCTGTGTCCCATATAGGGTTGTAGACATCTGAGTCCTACAACCACCCCTGCCTCTACCTCAGGTG
Source organism: Picea glauca (assembly GCA_000966675.3). NCBI lineage: Eukaryota > Viridiplantae > Streptophyta > Pinopsida > Pinales > Pinaceae > Picea > Picea glauca. The sequence goes on along the minus strand of JZKD02S1674506.1, from coordinate 38,686 downwards.
AGACTTCATCTGCTTCACAGGTGTTTCCGAAAGGGCCGATAGTTAGAGTTTTGTTGGTGCGTTGTTGTAGCATTGAACCCTGGGTTTGCCCCTATGCCAACAGTCAGGAACCACTATCCCATTCCCAGGATTGATGACCTGCTTGACCAACTCAAGGGGCCAAATTTCTTCAGCAAGATTGACCTGAAGTCTTGCTACCATCAGGGTCCCATCGAACCAATGGATGTCTCAAAGACAACCTTCAAGTCTAAGGAAGTTCTCTACGAATGGCTAGTCATGCCCTTTGGCTTAACAAATGCACCAACCACTTTCATGAGGTTGATGGACGATGTATTGAGACCCTTCACCAACTCCTTTGTGGTAGTATATTTGGATGACATCCTCATCTTCAACAAAACGTGGGAGGAGCACATGCAGCATATTCAACAGGTTTTGAGCACTCTATGATAACACAAGCTTTATGCCAACTTGGAAAAATGATATTTTGGCATGAACAGGGTCCAATACTTGAGTGACATTCTTGATGAGTATGGGGTACATGTTGATCCAACTAAGATCCAAGTCATCCGTGACTCGCCAGCCTCGACCACACTGATCGAGCTTCGAAGCTTCTTAGGAATCGCCAATTTTTACCGACGATTTGTGTTGGGATTCTCCTATATTTCTTGGGCCCTCATCTAGGTGACCAAGGGTTGTGGTAAGGCCAAGTTTGTGGGGGGGAATGAGTAGCAACGAAAATTTGAATATATGAAACATCGTTTGTCCTCAGCTCCTGTACTCTCCTTGATCGATCTTCAACAACCATTCGATATTGAGACTGATGCATCTGACTATGTTGTAGGCGTAGTTCTCACTCAGCACGGACATCCGGTGGCATACCATAGTGAGACAGTCTCTGATGCTATTAGTAAATACCCCACCTATGATAAGGAAATGTATTCCATTGTACAAGCCTGTCGTCAATGGCAACATTACATTCTGGGGACAGAGACAATCATACACATTGATCACAAGCCTCTGCAGTTCATAAGGACATAGGGTAAATTGCAGAATGACTGCCATCAAAAGTGGTCCACCTAATTGAAACAGTTCCATCTCAACATCAATTATAAGACAAGTATCTCCAATCGTGTCACTGACTGCCTCAGTCGGCCTACTGTGGCTACACTTACCACTGTGCTCCATTCCTATGGACATGAAACATCAGAGTGGCCCCAACTTTACCAACAAGATCCGGACTTTGCCACCACATATCAACTCTTGGGTACAGGCGCCACTGTCATTGATTTCACATTCAGGACAGACTCTTATGCCACTTGGGCCATCTATGTGTTACTACAAGCGAGCGTGGGAAGTTGATTTGGGAAGACCACTACAGTCGGGTGGCAAGACATTTTTGCATAGAGAAAATTGTGGTCGTCCTTTAGAAACATTTTTATTGGCCAAAACTTCAACTGGACGTTAGCAAGTATATCAGATCTTGCACTACTTGCGCCATTGCCAAGTCGGCCATCAAGAAGCAAGGCTTATACACCCCTCTGCCTAATCATGAGAAGTTGTGGGAGTCCATCTCCATGGAACATGTCTGGTTTACCAACCACCAAGCATGAAAATGACTGCATGTTTGTGGTCGTTGATCAGTTTTCAAATATGGCCATCCTCATAGCCTGTAAGAAGACTGTCACAATGACCGATACTGCCAATCTCTTCTTCGAACGAGTTTGGGTGCACTTTGGGATACCACAGACCATCATCTCCAACTGAGATAGCAGGTTTCTCAACACCTTTTGGTCGAGTCTCTGGTCTTTGTTGGACACCAAGCTCACAAAATCCACTTCTTTCCACCCCAAAACCGATGGCCAAACTGAGGTCGTCAATTGGATGATTTTCACATCCTACGCATGTACAACTCTAAGAATCCTCATACATGGTACAAGAGTCTCCCATATGTCCAACACAATTACAACAGATCTCTCCATAGTTCCATCGGCCATTGCCCATTTCAGGTGGGTCTGGGATTCCAACCCTTGGGACCCATTGACGTTGCACTTCCTCTTGCCACCACATAGACAGACTCTTCCCCTGATCAGTCTACAGTCGACAAAGCCACCAGATTCATTGAGCAGATTAAACACATTCGCCAACAGGTCCAGGAGATTTTGCAGAAACCCAATGCTAAGTACAAGTAGCACCATGATAAACACAGGGTACCACAGCAGTTTCAATTTGGCGATAAAGTCTAGTTACATTTGCAGAAGGAGCGTCTCACTAGGCCCCATCGGAAGCTTAGGCTACTTCGTTATGGGCCTTACACTATCACCAAGGTTGTGGGTAGCAATGCTTTTGAGCTCAACACTCCACCCTTCCTTGGTCTGCATCCAATATTCAATGTGGACCTCCTTTGGCCATATTTCCCACCATTATTAGACACCTCTGAGATCGTCGAACAACTGACACCAACAGAGCTCAACCCTGAATGCATGGATAAAGCATTCTCCGATTAGATAGTGGACACACAGGTCAAGGGCACTCGCCAACAACATATCCAACTTTATCGGGTTGTCAAGGTAGGGAAACTCATACACCAAGGCAAGTGGCTCACTCAGGGCCAAATCCAACAGAAGTTTCCTCACCTAATAGGGAACTCAACATAATGGAGACCATTGCTTCCTAAGGGGGGGGATTCATCCCGATGGATATTGGTGGCCACCCACCTATTCCAATTGGCTCCTCGTGTCCATTTGTATTTAACACATATTTCTGTATTGTTTTATAATTGTGAGTTCTACACTTTTGGGGTTGTATTAAGCCTCACACATTCTCCAGGTGGATACAGGTGGCCTCTCGTCAAATCCAATTGGCCTATTTTGTATGTTTTCGTATCATCACATCTTGTTGTACTTTCAGGGATGTTTTGAGGCCCTAAACATTGTTTTTTTATTTGCCACAATTAGACTGTAGGCAGAGTGAGAGTCTGATGGTGAAATGTGTATTTCTCGGAAAGAATTTTCCAACGAGCTATCATGTGACTAAAACGAAGGTCGTATGCAAAAGTTATGACCCTAGGAAGTTGAGGTACCAAATTACACCAACTTACCCATAGGGCCCACATGACTTTTGGCATTTCACCTTCTAGGGTTAGGTTTTTGGATGTCTAGGGTTTTGGAATTCATGAGTAATATAAAAAGGGCCTATGGAGCCTCATTGTGATCCACTATGCTCAGATGGATGCACATAGCAGCCACATCTCTTCTTAGAGATAACTACCACCATTCGAGCAAGTTTTAGTTCTGCAGTTTTACAGTTTAAGCATATTTCATTATTTAATAGAAGATATTGTTCACTGAATATTTGTGTTATTCTTCCTATCCCTGTGTTTATGGTATTCAGTCTATAATCAGTTCGTTACGCTCCTAAATCCATATCAGAGTGAGTACTACGAAGACTAATATGCACTTCCTATAGTGCTAAGTGTCTTCTTGATGAATACTATGACACAAATTTGCTTCTGTATATTCTCATGGCTATGATCTTATATTTGACATGTATCGACTGTGTATCTTCTTGCTTGACCATGATCTTGCATTTTATATACTTCATGGATCCACAATGTATTTATTTAGTGGCCATGCTTGTTGTCACATCTAAGCATTGGTATGCCCACCTTAGGGATGATTTATATTTGATAGGTTGATTTTTTCTTGCAAGTACTTTTTGGATCCTTGGTCTGCAAAACTCCTCCTTAGCCCATTTGTCAACCATCAGTTTCTCTTCTGACCTTATACATTAGGGGGAATTTGCTATACTTTTATTTGGCACTCTAGGTCAAGAAAATATGTAATGGTCCAAAATACACACTTGTGCTAAGATGTAATACCTCACACAATGATTTTTCTTCAAAAGGATATATAGGTTGTGCTTGTTCCTAGGAACACATGTGGCCGATCATGGTTTTCCTAAGGAAAATATGTGGTCGGTTGTAGGTTTCCCATGACTTCCCCTTTAAATCTCTAAAAATAAAAAAATCTCGAGAAAAGCTAAAAGCTATGAGTTGGCAAAAGCCAAATCCGCAAGTGGTGATTGTGCATGGTTCACACATGCATTCCATTCAACATCGATATTATCACCTCAAGCTCCTATAAATAAAGGAATTAAAACCAAGGGATGGGAGTCTAATGATAAGTGTCCTTATGTTGAATAAATTTAGTGAAAATTCTTAGTTGCAAGTATAACTGTGTTGAGTGAGAGCTAGACATTAGTTCTTATAGTGCGATTAGAGCTTGTGCGAGGTTCAAACAATGATTAAGTTGGATATCTCACTGAAGTAAGTTCTTGAATCGTACTAATAAACATATGAAGGTTTATGGCTGTAATGTTCCTGAATTGGCTAGTCTAGGAAACACTGCTAATGTATGTGTAGGATCAATGGTTTACAACATATAAATGATCATACAAATAATAAATGTGACAAAAGATTGCAAAGTTTGTATTATGATATCTCTGTGGATTACAAAATGGCCGAATGCGGCTNGGATTAATGCACTTCCTGCCCTTCCTTGAAGCTTTCAACTCCTTACCACTCTTTCCTCCTTCATTGGCTACCGATTCTCACCCTCTCCTAGACTCCAGATAGCTTCAGGGGACCTTTGAACTTGATTATCTTCCTCTGAACCATTGAATTGCCCTGCTACCCTTGTGCGAGTGCACTGTAACTCTTCTATCGAGGTTTGAACAAAGTGCTCTACACTAAAAGAGGCAAAAGTTTCACTACCCATCTCAAGACCTTCCCCCCAAGTTTTTTGTCCGAGGAACTAGCTGATTTTTTAAATAGTTGTTAGTGATCGCTTGCCCTTCCTTGTTGACACTGCAATTTCCTAGGCTTGTCTTTATGCTAGAACTGTCATGTCGAGTTACAGCCTACAAATCACTTAAGTTTGCGAAAGATTGAAAGAGGTATGCTTCAAGTTAGCCAAAGAAGGCCCCCCCATCACCATTTTGGAGTTGTCTTTAGTGTCTTCACTTTCACTACCAGCCTTAATTGCTCCATTAACAAAAATAGTATCCCCTTCTGTAGGATCTATAGAGTAGTCAAGCTTCTCTTCCTCTAGTCTTGAGCTTTATAGAACCCTAAACCTCCAGGCTTCTTTCTCCTCCATCCTTTGTTTCACCAACTAAAAACTCATGTTATATGTATCGGCTCATTTTTTGGATGGCTAAAATGTCTCAGGCGATGCATGTGGATAAAACAATCTGGACAACCAAGGCTACAGAAAAACACGACAGCTCTGAGCCAGAGTCTTTCACTCAACACTCGGACCTCATCCTCTTCATACCATCCTTGTTTTTCTCTTCTCAAATTACCACAGTATCAATGAGAAAAAATATTATTTATCATTAATTGGACATTTTCTGTCAAGGATATACAAAAATGCTCTGAGGTCATTTTTTAACCAAATTGAGTAAGAGCCACATCGTCAGAGAAAATCAAGTAAGAGCCACGCCAGAGAAAATTAGAAACTGTGGCCCATCATTTCAAAGTATTTCATTTCCAAACATCCAATCTTTTTACATGCCAAGGCATATGGTGAGCTAACATTCAATTGAAATAAGATATATACCAATGTTTAAAACTCCACACCACCAACATCATTTTTAGCAAACTTAAAAGACATCTACAGATCCAGTGTCATACATATTTCTCAAATAGAGGTTAGAAGAAATTAAATAAATTCATTTTGTCCGATTAGATTCATTTGTGTCAGATCCCATCACTTGAACCAAGAAATAAAGTTAATATGCATGACTACAGGATAGTGATGTCACAGGTAAATATTACTTCAGGTTAGATATGAATAATCAGTTTGAAGCAAAATTTCAAGATTATAATACCTGTCAAGCTCCTTAAACCCAGTCTATCAATTGTCGAGAGGGGTCAATTTTTTTGTGCAAACACTTTTTAGAGTGTAAAAACTTGACGAAAGATTTGCCACAAAGGAAGCCTGTTGAAGCTACTGAGTTATGTGGCTTAGCACAGTTTTCCAATGGGCCAGCAAAGCCCTTACCCTCTTCACCCGGAGCGCCACACACAAAATCCCAGAATTCTGAACCAATCCCAAATCCAGAGTAGAGGCATTTTTTTAGTAGAGTTCTATGAGGGCTTTTCAAGGCTTTAATCCAAATCCAGTGGAGAATTATTGTATGAA
>JZKD02S1674505.1:509598-532553 GCA_000966675.3 Picea glauca | reverse complement strand
TCAAAACATGAAGTATAATACCCCAAATATTTAATTCAAATATCCGCCTTGTAACTCCCATCCTCATATTAATAATCAAATATTTTAATATCAACAAAATAGAACATGACTATATACAAAAATAACACTATATCCATGATGTCCAAAACTATGTCTAAATATGTATTTGTTTTCCAAAATACTGTCATATCAAATAAAAAGACTATCCTCAAAAGAGAATAACATTAATAGGATTAAAAACTATATTTGTTGTGAGAGGATTTTTTCCTCTTTCCACTACTTCTTTCTATTGATCCCTTTTCTGATTTATCATGTGAAACAACCTTCAACTGATGAGAAACCTGTGGGTGGATTACATTGAGGACATGGGAAAAATCATATTTTAGGTGGAGATGAGAAGATACTGATTTCGAGGAGTCTTTAGAATACTTGGAGGGATTAGCCACCTCTTTTCCTTTATCTAATTTTGGCTCAGGGATGGCAGATTTTAATTTTTTTCTTGCATGAGAGGACTATACTGGTGAGGCAACACAATCAACTTGGGCATTTGGATTGATTGGCAGTGGAGGAGGGGGTAATGGAAATGACACAGTAGGAAAACCATGGTGATGCACTACAGGTTGATGAACAATTTCTTGCTAGCCATAAGTGGGAGGTGGTTCTGGCTACATAGACACATGAGGGGTAACATGAATACCAGAGAAATTTTGACATGGCTTGAAAGGAGGCATCTTAGGAATAGGTTGCATAATTCCTTGGCCAACTAGATTAAAAAACCCCTCTTGGAAAAGTTGATTTAATTCTTGCGGATTAGCGTCAAAATGTATCAAAAATCGTGGCCTTCTATGGCCTCTTTGCCAATTATTTCCTCTGCCCCTCTTTCCACCCTGATCCTCTTCCATTGCTACCTTTTCTAAATAAACTCATCCTAAAGAAATATTCAATCATGTTATGAAAAAATATTAACAATCCATGCATCAACACCCTACCTAAATAAAATAAAAAAGTTGTCTCTATCATTCACAACAGAAGCACATGCAATCCATCCATCGTACTTTTAAAATCAATAATCAATTTCCATTTGTACAAGGAGTGATAGGGCTATTGGGAATATGGGGGCTTTGTAATGAGAAAAAAATGGAAGAATGAACGGGAAAGAACCAACAAATATTGTTCAAGTAAATGCAGAGGCAAAAAATGTCTCCATATCCAAACTCCCAACACCAGTTATCATCTATCCCCTTTCTTTTCCTTTTAATCCTCTTTTAAAAAAAACAAAAAAAAGTGAAATTCATAATAACCGAACAGGGGATTTTTAAATGTATTTGGTAAGGCAGTGGGCATATAATGAGCGGAAAGTGGGATAATGAATGAGAATGAGACGATTACTGTTCTATTACATGCAATAAGATTTATTGAAAAAATGACATTGCCATCATTTGCCAAAAAAATCTCTCTGTTAACAATTCAAATCCAAGACAACAATTTTTATAGTGCTCAATATAAAATCCAATGAAAATGTCAGGACTGCCAAACTTTACAATTTTCATCCCTCCCCCCCCTCCCTCCCTCCCCCCCTTTTTATAGATATAGATGTCCATTAGAAAAACATTGTGCAAGAGACAGTTCAAAGAGTCATTCGAAACTGGATTACCTCAAGCCAACATGGAAGGCTAATGAAACAAACATAAATACATCGAGCTTTCATTATACAAAAATTATATCACAACCCCAATACTTGCTGCATAAACAGACTAGGATCGAAACCCCATTGTGGAGCTAGCTAGTACGTTTTTCCTAGAAATCCTATAACTTCAAAATCGAAATTACCCTCACAGATAAATAGAAAGCGAGTCAATATCTCATAGAAAAATAGCCAGTCTTTTCCATTGTTTAGTCAACACCAAACAAGTATCAAAATCTGAGTTCAAATTCACTAACTGCCATATATCGGATACAAAACGAGGTCTTGGAAAAAATAAGGGATAAATATTAATAAGGGGTTTGCAAAGAAAAACAACCATTTCTTTCCACAAGGAACTTTCCACAGACTTCCCATGGTGGCCACAAGGAAAATACGCATGTCTCAAACAACAAAACAATAATTCGAAAGAGATGCAAGTCTTTCAAGGACTGGGTAAAGGGTATGGCATTATGCAATAATCACCAAAACCCAACTTTTCTTTTATTTCACAGAGAAAATCGTTCGAATTTCAATCACCAGATATGGGAGAAACCGAAAGTATTTTCCATAATTATTTGCCAATAGTCATAATAAAATAAGCAAAATTCATTATGGGCGCAACAAAACCACATATTTCAAACACAATGGAATGTCGAACATCATTCCCAGCTTGAAACATTTAAATTCCAATAGGAATAAAACCCATTTAAATGTAATTTGCGCAGCCATAATATCCACATACATCCATTATTATCTTCGGAAATCAAACACACTTTGTAAGAAAATCTAAGAGCCAACATCATGATTTTATTTGGAGCAGAGCTAGAATTCATCAATGGAGAGGTAAGAGCCAACATACCTGTAAGGAGAATGCCAAAAATCCAATGAGCACCACTACTCTTTCAAAGGCCGAGCAAATCAGAGGCAACACTAGCCAAAACAACCAACAAAAGTGCAAACAAAGTGAAGGTGACGACCTCGAGGTAGGGTAAGAACGACGTGCAACAATTGCATGTCGTTTCCCACATGAATTTACACCCACCACATCCAAGTATGGAGTGCACCCAAACAACCATATGTATCGAATTCTCCACCAAACATATTACCTCCATTTTCCAAATTGAATCGACCTCCTATTGCATGTTGCGCTTTTGGGCATCAACACACCTCTTATAACAACAAATTGGATTTATTAAGTTGATAGCTAGGGATATAGTAGTGAAATTGAAGGAATTATGTTAGCTACTAGCTTAACTCAACATTTATTCATTTAACATTTCAATACATAATGAACATAAAAATAACAATAAGTTATGAATGACTTGAAAAAATTATTGGAGCTCAAATCAATTATTAAGATTTGATTGGTGGGGTATTTTCAATTATATGAGAAGTCTCTATTTTGCTCAAACTACAAATTATTTTCTAGGGACAGTTCACACAATGAATCAATCATTTCTAAGGTGTACTATACATCATGATCAAGAGAATTTTTACATATTTTAGAGAGAGTTTGTTAATTAAAGGACAAAACATTCAAGATTATTTCAGAGTTATAATTCCTTATCAAAGGGTATATTTATCAAAGAGAAGATGTGATGTGTGTAAAAGAATATGGAAACATAAATGAAAATGATTTCAAAGAGTGTTTCTAAGAACTCATTTTCATCCATCAACAATTAGACACATAATTAAATGAGCATAAAACATGAATCCAGATAATTCAACAACACCATAAGGACATCCACAACATAACTCGAAAGATAAGTTTTATTCTTCCAGATTTTTTTTTGAATTAGAGTAGCATTAATAGTTAGAATTTTGAGTACAATGAATGTTTTTTAAGTCTCCAAAATATTTCTCAAGATAATAGGTACTTTCACGAGAGGGGGATCCCACAATCCTCAATTTGAGTCTCTTACAAAATGTTACAAAGGCCAAAATATATCATGTAAGGAGAAGGTACAAAATAATGATTACAATGAACAAGAAAAATCAGTCGTATAGAAGAAAGAAATTAAATACAATCACTTCTGATCTTGATTTCTTGATCTTTTTTAAGAAGGAATGCTTTCTATTTCTAGAATTCATTGGCCTAATGCACTCCTTAGGTTGTTAAAAACTCTATTGAAAAACCTTTTGTAGGTAGTTATGAAGAAATTGTGATGACCTCTTGTTGGATGATGATGTGGGTTGTTTGAATAGAAAGTATTTATGATAAGGGAAAATTTATATTACACTTACTTTTCTCCCTTATTATTGATTAAGGGAGGTGGCTCATGTTGTTGAAGTTGTGGGGCCAAGCGTAGAATCTTCTCTCGCCTATCACCATATGGAATCCACATTCTATTCAGTGCTTTGCTTGAATAATTTGGTTTAGTCATTAATAGAAAGGAGATGGTCTGAAGGGAAGTTTATAGAGAGAGACACAAATGATGTAGATGGTTTAATTAGATCTAATATCCTCTTTGTTGAAAATGGAGCTGTTATTTTTAGAATGTTCTCGACATTGGATTTTTCTTGTTCTGGCAAGATGACCAAATAATCACATTGAAAATGGAGTTGTTATTTTTAGAATGCTTTAGACATTGTTTTGTTCTTGTTACATTGTGACAAAATAATCATATTATGGGATGAACTATAAATTTTTATTCCAGGGATTTTTTCATGTATCTATTTTTCCTATAATATGTTATAATCTGAAAAAGAAAAAATAAGACAAAAAGACATAACAAACGGTATTGTAATTTGTGAATTAAAAATAATAATTATATGAAGGGTCGTTACTTTTTGGTTATGGTGCCATTCATCTACGATTTATTTGAAATTGAATCATTATCTTGGACATGATTGGGAAATTCAAACATGTGTGATAAAGGAGATTACTCAAATTGAATCATTTCCTTGGACATGGGAGGAACACACTAGTAAATTTGGGTCATTTTGCGATAACCATTTCGACGCTCTTGCGAAGTTATGTCATGGAGATTGTGATGAATATTGGGTCCCTCAAACGTTGCATCATATCCTATGGAAAGGTTGACGAACTTGAGATAATGTCACAAGTGCGACGACACAATGTTGTTGTCACAAGAGAGACGACTTACGGAGGTCATCACAAGAATGAAAACTAGGAAATCGTCCCAAGAACGACAACGATGGATGATCCTATTCGTCATAAGAGAAACAACATATACTAGTTTATGTGATGAATATTTGATAGTTGCGACGAACTTATCATACGATTGACGATCGTTTTCATCACAAGACAAACACCATATCCCAGTTTCTGCGACAAACTAGTCGTCACAAGAGCGATGAACATTCGATAGTTGCGACAAACTATTCATACGATCGAAGATCATTTTTGTGGCAAGAAAAATTCCATATCCCAGTTTCTACGACCAATATGTCGTCGCAAGAGCGACGACTAGTCGATAGTTGCGACAAACTATTCATACAATTGAAGATCATGTTTGTCGAAATTAAAACCCCATATCCCAGTGTCTGTGACCAAGAAGTCATGACAAGAGCGGTGAATGGTCGATAGATTCATAAAACTATTCATATGATCGACAACTGTGTTCGTCGCAAGAAAAATGCCATATCCCAGTTTCTGCGATGAACAAGTCGTCGCAACAATGACGAAATATATTTATTTAAAAAAAAATATTAAAGATTAATGCAAGAATGAGGACAACTACAAAGTTTATACTAAATGGAATATGTGAAATCTTTGGCAGTAAACATGCTTGAAAGAGAAATATTTTCATAGGATGAGAAATATTTTCATAGGTGTGAAGATGGAAAGTAAAATAATCATCCTAAGACTCTAGCAATTCTCACATTAATTTGCAAATTATATCCAAGCCTTCCAAGTGTCATAAATGATGATGAAGAATTCTACTAAATGAGACAAGTGAAAGTATGATAGAGTTATTTATAGTGAAATTCATATGGGAGTGATATCCACGGGGGTGGAAAGTATTTGTCTCATGTGCCTTCAAAATTCCATGAATGGCACTTGACAATAAACATAAGTTTCCTAACTAGGATACATATTCATAGATTAATGTGGAGAATGATTTGAGAGATTCAATTTGTCAAGAGGTGACATGAATTTCAAAAGAGCATGGTGGCTTCATCAAACTACAACTCCTAAGCTAGGCATGGATACTTAAAAAGAGAGTGTATCCCTCGTGTTGGAAAGAAAGTATGTTATATTTCATGAAGTACCCTAGGAAAACAACTATGTTTTGATGAAAACAAACTATGGAGCATTGTTTGGATACTTATCTCAATCTACACCAAAATTTATTTTGTCCCCAAGGGAGAGTTTTGTACATTATATTTAAGTTTCTTTACCTTTTATAAGTCTTGGTTTGGGGGCATGAACCTAACTTGTTTATTATTTAGGAGATTTGATGGAGGGTTTTCACTATCCTAACCTTTATGAATCACACAAACCACTTTTAATGACGTAAGGTGAAGAACATAATTTTGATATGGGATAGATTTTAGGTCCTTCGATGTGTGCAAAAGTGTGGTGATAAACGAAAATGACTACTTAAAGTATATTGTTGGAAATATAAATGAAAGAAGTCACAAGGATAAGAAAGTGATATATATATATATATATATATGAAATTCCTTCTTCCTTTATCAAAATATGAAAGTTCATTTTAGTTTATACAAACTTAAATGAATTAAACTACATGGTTGGAGAAATTAACAAAGAGTGGAAAAATTGAATCTACATACAAAGCTTTATAGAAGTCATACCCTGAAGAAAAGAAAATTTTTGAGGGAATCTCCAAGATCTTGGACCTGATAGTGGTGTGATATTAGAAAAATATCCTTAAAACTAAGGAGTGAGATTTAATAGAACAAAGTCCCCAATATGGTTTCCATTCTACATATGAGGTTATGAATGTGAGTACCAAAAACTTATCCTAGTTGGTTATCAAAACTAAGAGAAGACAAAAAGGATTTGTGAACAACAATTAAAACAACCTATCTATCCTCTAGCATGTATAATAACTTATAAACAATCAAAAAAATTAATTTCAATTATTCAAACTACATTTTTGGGGAAAAGAGAATACATTATTTATTATCCAATGAAAATACATAATAACATGAAATATATCACCTAAGACGAATCGTGCATCTTGTGGACTTCAATATTGTCCATGGGAGGATCCTTTAACCCTCCAATAAGATCTCTCTATCTATGAATATGAACATGCAAAGTTACCTTGTGCATGGACAATTTGGAGGGGAGAATGGGAAACATGAAAACAAGAAGATACTAGATCAATTGAGAGGATGCAATGGTCTTCCTACTCTTTGGATTAATTCTTCTAGCATAACCTTACATTTATAAGTTGTTATGAAATGAATGACATGGATTTGTATTTATAGGCATGTGTTGAAGTTGAAAATAACCCATATGACTGACTTGATGATGCAGACCCCCCCTTCTCTCCTCGGGGAAGCTCGACTTCCCAGTCAAGGATCTTCGATTCTCAGAGTCAAATCGGCTCTCTGAAACCTTTATGTTCTCTCTTGTAATTAAACACAGGCCCTTTCAGTCATTTGGTGCAGGTTCTATGGAACCCAGACCCTCTCCCTTCACGCTGCTGAACTATCAGGGTTCAGGCGCTAGCTCCTCCTCCGTTATCCCTTTCTTGTATGTGACCTTGGGCTATTCCCACACACGATTGTGGGTGTGGTCGAGATTGGCTTGGGATCAACCCACTTTTCTCCCTGCAATTCACTACAAATCACCACACGTCCCTTTTGAAATACCATGGTTTCAATTTCATCCCGCTCTCAAATTTTTAAAGTCCGAGCACTTTCTGTCCCCACAATCCTGCTTGATCATCAATCTCGTGATCCCAGGTGGAGCCTCTCGATTGGTCGTTCAAATCTTCCTCCTTTCCTTCCTTCTCTCTGGATCACACCCTCCTAGATCTCCGTGATCTATTGACGCGTGTCCCTTTTTAAATCAATGGTCGTGATTGATTTCACCTTTCAGGCTTTGGGAGTTTCAACTCTCAACTCCTACTTTCTCCATAGTGGCTATCTTTTGAAATGGAAGATCTACTGACACCTGTCCTCCTAAAATTGACGACCCTAGCTGCTTCGAGACTTCGAACTTCGGAAATCTCAAATCTCAACTTTTCTGAAATACTTTTATTTGAAGCTCACAATCTATTGACATGTTTCTCTTACAGATTAACGATTGCGATTGCTTCGGGTCTTCGGACTATGGAAAAATCAAATTTCAACTTTCACATTCCCTCGAGGTGTGCGGATTTCTGCCGCATGTCCTCCTGAATCAAACGGCTATAATTTACTTTGGGTCTTTACATGGAGTCCACGGATTTATGTCGCGTGTTCTCCTGAATCAGACGACTATGATTCTCTTCAGATCTTCGAATTTCAGAGACTTCAATACTCAACTTCTCCTTGCTTTCTTTTTCCTAGAACGTTTTACTTGGAGTACCAAATCAGTTGATGTGTGTCCTCCTACGAATTGATGACTCCCAACTACTTCAACTATTCGGACTTCGGGAGTTTCAACACTCCACTTTTGCTTCTTCCTGAAGCTCATGATCTATCACCACGCATCCCTCTGGATCTGACAGTCCAGATTCACTTCATGTTTCGGGTTTCGAGAGTTTAAACTCTCAACTAAAATATTTGAAGTGGTTTTTCCCAAAGCTTAATATCTATTGACACGTAACTCCCTGGCGACCAATGACCAGGATCTATTTCAGCACTTCAACGATTTCTCCACCTATTTGCACATAATGGCTAAAGCTTGTGCACCTTTTTCAGATATGATGACCCAGAATTATCCCGCTCCCTCTTAAATGGATCTTAGTCGATGACTCATGCAATCTTTAGGACTTTGTTTCCCTTGAATATTTCTCCCGCTATCTCTCATGAGCTTCCTCCTTTGATCCATTTGACTCCTTAGAGGATTACTTTGAAACTTAGTCAAATTTCGGGTCTGTGCACTCTTTGCAACATACTCTTACACAAAACTGAACTTCTTGCGGGTGACTCTGCATGCCTTGCAACAGTCCTTTTTCACTCCTTGCAAATGGAAAGTTCCCACTATCTCTTCTGCGCTTATGAGTCGAAACAGACTCTATCACTCTTTGCAGTAGATTCTCATGCAAGACTTAAGTTCTTGTGGATGATTGTGTACAGTTTTCAGCAGTCACTTTGCACTCCTTGCAAAGGGAATTTTCACGCTACCTCTTCTGATATTCTGAGTCAAAATAGACTCTGTAAATGCACTCCTTGAGAACTTTATGCATGCCTTGCATGAACTCAATGAAGAGAAGAATTGAAACTTATCTAAACATTTCACAGTTTCATATACTCAATAATATAACTCATTCATTCATGAAAACAACAATAACAAGGAATTGTAAATAGTAGCAACACCATCAATCAGATCAATTTTCCTCTGTTATATTCATTCAAAAATAAATGGCTACAACTATGATAAAAAAAAACAAACTCAACAATAACTAAATCACAACAAACTCCTACTAACTTGCATCAACCTCATTCGGGTGTACAACAACTCTATTTATCTCAGAGGGTTCTTAGGGTTCCCTTCGACTACTTGTCTACTCGAAAACAAAACCTAACTGCTACCTAAGTTCTGTTACATTCAAGACTAGGAGTGAAACTCCCAGATCACTCGTGATCATTCAACTCCCAAGCATTTGATATTCTTTAGTTTTTGATCATTTCAAAAAGATTCATAGGAAATGACCGTGGTTAAGATTTTGAAATGAATCAAAGGAACTCTAAGGCATTGATTTGTCTGTCCACGTGTGCTTGCTGACGATGCTCCTGCATCATACTCCCTTGGAAAAAAATTCATGGACTCCTGTCCATGAGCTTCTGCACTGAATTTGCATGCTTCTGGATATCAACTTCGTTTTCCCAATTGGAATATTCTATCGAATGTCCCTTCCACTTGACCAAATATTAAAAATAGGTTTTCCTCCTGGTCTTCTTTCCAATCCTATGATCAATGAGCTTCTCCATCTGTGGTTTTTATGCTACATGCATCTTCTTCTCCCACTGAATCTTCTCATGGTCTTATGATCTCTCTGTTTCATCTTCCCTATAAGGATATAGGTATGATATGTTTAATATGGGTGATATCTCCACATCATCTGGAAGTTCAATTTCATAGGCATTTACATCAAACTTCCTTAAGATTTTACATGGTCCTATATTCTTCATATTCAACTTGTTATATGTTCCCCTTGGGAACCTTTCTTTCTTGAGATGTGCTAGAACCTGATCTCCTACTTCAAATTGAGGCTCTTAGCGATGTTGATCAACTCTGCACTTGTACTCTTGAATAGAGTTCCACAACTACTCTCTGATCTGGCTATGGAGCTTCTGCATTTCTGCAGCAAAATATTATGCTCCAGCGCTGATCCGGGATTTATGAGAAGAAAAAAATGAATACAGATTATGAACAGATGCTTAACATAAAATAACAGAGATACAGTAAAACTGGTTTTCTATTCAATAAAGAAATAAGATGGAAACTGTAAAATGCAGCGAAAACAAGCTTGCTGGAATGGTGGTGGCTTATCTCTGAGAAGAGATGTGACAGTTGCACTCATTCGCAAGAAGATGATTACAATGAGGATTTGAAGGACTATTTAAAAGAAGAAAGAATGCAAAAATCCCTATATATCCAAAGACCTAACCCTAGGAGATAAAGCGCAAAAAGTCATGTGGGCCCCGTTTGGGTAAGTTAGTACATCAACTTCTCAGTGTCGTAACTTTTGCATACGATCTCCGTTTTAGGCGTATGATAGCCCGTTGGAAAGGTATCATCAAGGAGATTCATTTTAGGTGCAATATGGAAGGAAATTACATATTGAAAACCTATTTTCCCCAAAAACATCGTTTAGGGCCTAAAAAAGGCTCCAGAAGTGAAAACTGCTAAAAATAGTAAATTACCAAAATTGCCAGAAAACTATTTTGAGCCAGTTGGAAAAGGTGGGTGGCCACCGATATCCATATAGATAAATACTACCTCCATAGGAATCAATGGTATCCATTGCGTTGAGGTCCCCCATCAGATGAGGAAATTTCTGCTGAATTTGGCCCTGGGTGAGCCACTTGCCTTGGTGCAGGAGTTGCCCTGCTTTGACGACTCGATAAAGCTAGATCCTTTGCTGTCGAGTGCCCTTGATTTGTGTGTGTCCACAATATGATCATTGGATGTCTGTTGTATGCATTCAAGGTTGATCTTTATTGGTGTTAGTTGTTCTTATACTTCTGAGGTGTCCAATAGTGGTGGAAAATAAGGGCGAAGGAGATCCATGTTGAACACTGGGTGCAGGCCAAGGAAAGGAGGAATGTTGAGCTCAAAAGAATTATCTCCCATGGCCTTGGTGATAGTGTATGACCCATAACGGAGTGGACGGATATTTCGATGGGGTCATGTAAGGCATTCTTTCTACAAGTGCAACCAAACTTTGTTGCCCACCTGAAACTTATGTGGCACCCGATGTTGATCATGGCATTGTTTGTACTTGTCATTGGACTTTTGTAGGATATCTTGAACCAAGTGGATTTTTCAGCTTCAGTTGGAGCAGGATATGAGTCGGTCAAGGTGACCGCAAGGGGAATTGCAACATCTATGGGACCCAATGGTTGGAATCCCAACCCCACCTGAAAGGGGTTGTGTCCAATTGAGCTATGCAGGGCTCGGTTGTAGCTATCCTGGACATAGGGAAGGATCTCATCCCATGTGTGGGGGTGCTTTGAATTATACATGCGAAGGATATGCACAATCATTCGATTTATAACCTCAGTTTGGCCATCTTTCTGGGGGTAGAAGGCCATGGATTTGGTGAGCTTGGTGTCCAGCAATGACCAGAGGATCGACCAGAATGTGCAGAGAAATCGACTATCCTGATCTGAGACAGTGGTTTGTGGGATTCCAAAATGTACCCAGACTCGTTCAAAGGAGAGCTTGGCAGTGGCCTCTGTTGTGATGCTCTTCTTGTAGGCAACCAGAATCACCATCTTAGAAAAGCGATCAACAACCAATAAAACACAGTCATTTCCCCATTTGGTGGATGGGAGGCCCGACATGTAGTCCATTGAGATGGATTCCCATGGCCTGTCAGGAGTAGGAAGAGGGGTGTATAGGCCCTATTTCTTAGTGTTCGGTTTGGCAATAGCGTAGGCAATGTAGGACCTGGTATACTTGCTAACCTCCTGTCGAAGTTTTGGCTAGTAGAAATGTTTTTGTAGCATCACCACTGTCTTTTTGACACCGAAGTGTCCTACCACCCCACTGTAGTGGGATTTCAAGATTAGCTTCACTCGCTCTCTTGATGGAACACAGATATGGCCCAGACGACACAACAACCCATCCTGAAGATGGAAATTATCGACAACTGCATTTGCACCCAACATTTGGTAGGTGGTGGTGAAGTCAGGGTCTGTCTCATAGAGTTGGGGCCATCCAGAGGTCTCATGGCCACAAGATTCTAGCACCATGGTGAGTGCTGCAACTGGCGATCTGCTGAGGCAATCAACGACGTGATTGGTGCTTCCTATTTTATACTTGATGTTGAGGTGGAATTGCTGCAAGTATGTGGACCACTTTTGATGGAAATGATTTTGCAATTTTCCCTATGTCTGCATGAACTGCAGTGGCTTATGATCAATGTGGATGATTGTCTCCTTCCCAAGAATGTAATGTCTCCACTGACGGCAAGCTTTCACAATGGAGTACTTTTCTTTGTTGTAATTAGGGTACTTACGGATAGTATCTGATAGTGCCTCACTATGATAGGCCACAAGGTGGCCGTGTTGAGTGAGAACGATGCCCACAACATAGTCTGAAGCATCTGTCTCAATCTCAAAGGGATGATGCAGGTTTGGTAGTGAAAGTACTGGGGTTGAGCACAAATGCTGCTTCAAATCATCGAATGATTGTTGTTGGGATCGGACCCACGCAAATTTCTCCTTACCACCACCCTTTTTTATTTGGCTGAGGGCCCATGCAATATGGGAGAATCCCAGAATGAACCTGCGATAGAAATTGGCAAGGCCCAAGAAGCTCCGAAGCTCCGAAGCTCCGAAGCTCAGTGAGTGTGGTTGGGGCAGGCCAATCACGGATGAATTGGATCTTGGATGGATCCACATGTATGCCATGGTGATCAATGATGTAGCCCAGGTAATGGACCCTGTCCATGCCAAAGGAGCATTTTTCCAAGTTGGCGTATATCTTGTGATGTCGTAGGGTGTGTAGAACCTGCTGAATATGCTGCAAGTGTTTGACACAAGTCTTGCTGTAAATTAGAATGTCATCCAGATACACCACTACAAAAGTGTTGGTGAATAGTTGCAGGATATTGTCCATCATCCTCATGAAAGTGGCTGGAGCATTTGTTAAACCAAAGGGCATGACCAACCATTCAAAAAGGCCTTCCTTTGACTTGAAGGCGGTATTCCATACATCTGTCCGTTCTATCGGGACCTGGTGGTAGCCAGACTTCAGATCAATCTTACTAAAGTATTTGGCCCCCGTGAGTTGATCAAGGAGGTATTCGATTCGGGGAATCGGGTACCAGTTTCTGACTGTGATTTTATTTAGAGCCTGATAATCAATACAGAGTCGTCATGTTCCATCTTTCTTCTGTACCATCACGATTGGGCTCTCGCAAGGTGATGAGCTGGGATGGATGTGCCCCTTGTGGATTAGTTTTTGGATCTTTCACTTGATCTCCTCATTCTCTAACAAAGAGCGGCGATAGACTGGCCCATTGGGAAGCAATGCGTCGGTGGTCAAATCGATGGGGTGCTTGACTTGGCAGTGAAGAGGTACCCTTGTAGGTGAGGAGAATATATCCAAGTATTCTTCCATGACCTTATCTACTTGCTTGTGCTATGTGGAGAGGCTAGTCACAGAGACCGTAGATGTGGTTGTGATATTTCGCTTATTCTGAGAGTGAATCACGAAGAAGACAAACTTCCCTATATGAGAGATGACCTTCCTGCATTTCTTAGCATAGATGAAGGAAATATCACTAGGTGGGACTACCTCGGGTATCCTGTACAATTTCCTATTCAAAGTAATAATAACACTATGAGGCCTAGACTCATATACAACATGAAGTTTCCATAAATAAGGTTGGCCCAAAAGAACATCACAAACTTTGAGAGGAGAAACATCACACAAGACCTCATCTTTGAAGGGATTGATGTCGTACGATAGTCGACACTGTTGGCTGATGTGGATATCACTTCCTTGGCGGAGCCAACCAATGGTGTAGGGTTGTGGGTGCGACATTATTGGCAAGGCCAGCTACTTGATGACCTCTGCTGAGATGAGGTTCTTTTGGCTACCACTATCAATGATGAAGTGCAATGGGGTGCCTTTTACCCACATCTATGAATGGAAGAGGCGCTCTCCTTCTTCTTGGTCTTCTGGTTCACTAGGATGGAGCTTGGTGGTAGCAATGGTGGCACTAGGTTCCACGTCAATTATCTGTCTTCCCCTTTCTGGTTTTGGCTCAAAGTCAGAATTTTCATCTGATTTAGAGGCTTTCACTTCGGCCACTAGTGACTTCTTTGAGCGACAGTCAATAGTGTTATGCCAATGGCTCTTATGGAATTCACACCACTTCTCGGTGTCTTTATTTGTCTTTCCGATGTCCTTCTTTTCTTGCGGTTTGGATTGGTTTTCCTGATACTGTCCATATTTTCTTTGTCCTTTGTTCTGTGGGTTGGGGCCACCCTTTCCTGGCTTTTTTTGTGAGGGGTTCATAGGCCCAAATAGCCGCGTCTTTTGTTTGAGCTTCTGCTCGATTTTGATGGCATATTTGTAGGCTGCGCCCAAGGATGAGATGTCTAGAAATTCCATTTCGGTATGGATGTATCTATGCAGAGAACTATGATACTTGAGCACCATATGTCACTCTGAATATTTGATACCCATATTGGTGCGCAAGGTATGGAAGATATTTGTGAAATCTGGCACTGCTTGGTCTCTTTCTTGCCGCAGTGTGGTCCATTTGGTATACAGGTCATCATAACTTCCAACAGGTAGTATTGTTCCTTAATAACATCCATGAAGGATTCCCAAGTGGCCGTGAATGAAAATAATGAGGTTTCCTCTATTTCCTTTTGCTCACAGAAAGTTTCCCACCAATCTTTGACACGGGGAACGATTTTGAGGAGTGCAAAAGTAATCTTTTCTCTATTCGAAAAGTTATGGACAAAAAAATAACCTTCTAGTAGATTCAACCACTTCTCTACAACATCTGCGTCTATATGAACTTCAAATATAGGAATATCAAAGTTTATTTGTACCTTGAAGGGGGCGATGTCTCCGTTCGATGAAGATGCATCGCCTGTTGGTAGCCTCCGAAGGATTTGCACGAAACTATCCATCATCTCATTCCTCTGTTGCATGAGGGATTCCTCAATCAATAGTTTGAAAGGATATCCTATCCCTTCATATTTCTTTTCTCCTACCATGAGAGGTCTCTTGGGCATGCAAGAGCTTTTTTCCTCAAGAGAAACAAGCTCGAGACCCAACTCTTTGTACTCTGACATCGTTGGGGACATGCATTAAGACGACAAGGAGTAGACCGCTCTGATACCACTGATCCAGATTTTATGAGCAGAACGAAATGGATACAAATTATTAACAGGTTCTTAACACAAAATAATAGAGATACAGTAAAACTGGTTTTCTATTCAATAAAGAAATAAGCTGGAAACTGTAAAATGCAGTGGAAACAAGCTTGCTAGAATGGTGGCGGCTTATCTCTGAGAAGAGATGTGATGGATGCGCTCATTCGCAAGAAGATGATTACAATGAGGCTCTGAATTCCTTTTTACAATAAGAAAGAATGTCAAAAACACTAGACATCCAAAAACCTAACCCTAGGAGATGAAGCGCCAAAAGTCATGTGGGCCCCGTTTGGGTAAGTTAGTACATCAACTTCCCGGGGTCGTAACTTTTGCATACGATCTTTGTTTTAGGTGTAGGATAGATCGTTGGAAAGGTATCATTAAGGAGATTAATTTTAGGCACAATATGGAAGGAACTGCATATTGCAAACCTGTTTCCCCAAAAAACAACGTTTAGGGCCTAAAAAAGGCTCCAGAAGTGAAAACTGCTAAAAATAGTAAATTACCAAAATTGCCAGAAAACTATTTTGAGCCAGTTGGAAAAGGTGGGTGGCTACCAATATCCATCTGGATCAAGCGATTCTGATATCATTCTATTCCAAGTGTCTCATCTCAGCTACTCCTCTTGGCTACATTCCATATAGTATTTGGAATGGACTCTTTCCAGTGCTCTTGTTTGGTGATTCATTGTATGCAAATTCTGCTTGTGGTAGAATCTGATCCCACTGCTTATGACGCTCAGTGACCAGGCTCCTCAATAAGTTTCCCAAACTTCTATTCACCACCTTAGTATTTCCATGTATTTGAGGGTGATAAGCTAAACTAAAGGAAAAATTTGTCCCCAACTTCTTCCACAGTGTTCTCAGAAATGACCAACAAATTTAGTGTCTTTGTTTGAGACAATGCTCCTGGGAAATCCATGTAGTTGAACAACTTCCTTGAAAAATAAATTTGCAACATGTGTTGCATCACTAGTGTTATGGCATGGGATAAAGTGTGCCATCTTTGAAAATCTATCCACCACCACAAATATGGAATCACATCCTCTTTGTGTTCTTGAAGTCCCAACACAAAATACATGCTTATTGCATCCCAAGGCCTCTCTGGTATTGGCAATGGTTGTTACAATCCAATGTTCTATCTTTTTTCCTTTGCATGTTGGCATATTCTACATTTGTTCACAAATTTTATCCCTTTTGTTCTCATACCTAGCCAATAGTATGAACTCCTTAACTGTGCAAATGTTTTATCATGGCCAAAATGTCTAGCCAATCCTCCGCTATGCTTTTCCTTCAAAAGGTTATCCCTCATTGAACATTTTGGTATTCACAACTGATTTCCCTTGAACAAAAATCCCTCTTGAATCATATACTCTGTCCATTGGCTCTTGTCTCTCAGCACAGCATTTGCACATGCTTCATATGCTTCCTTGAAATCTGGATCATCATAATACATATCCTTAAGGTTTTCAAACCCCAAGGTCTTCACCTGAAACTCTTGCAGAATCAAACATGTCCTACTTAATGCATCAACAACTTTGTTAGCATTTCCAGAAATATGTTTTATGACAAAAGTAAAATTCTGCATAAACTCAATCCATTGTGCATGTCTCTGATTCAATTTTTCTTATCTGGTTATGAATTGTAAAGCTTAGTTATCTCTATACAAGACAAATTCCTTTGGAACAAGGTAGTGCCTCCATTTTTTCAAGGCTTGAATTATAGCATAAAATTATTTATCATATGTAGAGTAATTTCTCTTAGCCTCATTCAACTTCTCACTGAAATATGCAACTGGTTTATTATCCTGGATCAAGACTGCTCCAATTGCAACTCCACTTGCATCACATCTCACTTGAAATATCTTTCCAAAATTTGGTAAGACTAGAATTGGTCATTCTGTTATCTTCTCCTTCAATATATTGAAGCTCCTCTCGGCCTCCTTTATCCATTTAAAATACTTTTGCCTCTTCTTCACTGTATCCATAATTGGTGCACAGATTCCACTAAAATCTCTGATGAAATTCCTATAGAAACTTGCTAATCCATGGAAGCTTCTCACTTCAAACATACTCGGTGATGGCCATTCTTTGATTGCTTTCAACTTCTCTGGATCCATCTTCAATTCATTTGAAGAGATCACAAAACCCAATTAAATGAGCTCTATATTCATAAAAGAGGACTTCTTCAGATTTATCAACAACTTCTCCCGCTGTAGTCTCCTCATCACTAAGGTAAGATGTCTCAAATTCTCCTCTTTAGTCCCGCTAAAGACTAGTATATCATCTAGATATACAACCACAAACTTTCCAATGAAATCTTTCAGTATTTCATTCATCAACCTCATAAAATTACTGGGGGAATTTGTTAAGACAAATGGTATAACAAGCTACTCATACAACCCTTCATTTTTCTTAAAGGCCATTTTCCACTCATCACCTTCTCTCATCCTTATCTGGTGATATCCACTTTTCAAATCTATCTTAGAAAATAAATTTTCTCCTCTTAAACAATCCATTAAGTCATCCATTCTTGGAAAAGGAAATCTATACCTGGTGGTGATCTTATTTATGGATCTCGAGTCTGTACACATTCTCCATCCTCCATCCTTATTTGGACTCAAGACAGTTAGTACTTCACATGGACTCAATCTTTCTCTGACCAAACCCTTGTCTAACAATTCCTAGACTTGGTTCTTTACCTTCTCATTCTCTTAAGGTGTCAATCTGTATGCTTCTTTGTTTGGCAGACTTGCTCTTGATATAAAATCAATATGATGGCTGATACTTATGATGGGTGGAAATGAGTTAGACAACTCATCCACTACTATGTTAGCAAAATTATCCAACAAATCTTGAACTTATTCACGCAAATCATCCATCGAATTACTTGTAAGGACAACTCTGGGTTTCCTCACCACAACAAACTACATCTCCTGTCCCTTCTTGACTTCACTCAGGAGTTCCTTCCCACTCATGAGAAGTATGCTTGTGCTGGCTTCATCTTTTACTTTCTTCTCCTCTATTGGAAACAACATGTGTGTCCTACCATTCTTCTCCAAGGTGTAAGTATTCTTTCTCCCATCATGAATGACATTTTTGTCAAACTGCCATGGTCTTCCCAACAAAAAATGACATACAACCATGGGAATCACATCACACATAATTTCATCTCTATATCCTCCTATCTTAATTTCAACAAGGCATTGTTTAGTGACCATTACCTGGTGTCCTTTCTGCAACCATGCGACTTTATATG
This sequence comes from Picea glauca, assembly GCA_000966675.3. Lineage (NCBI taxonomy): Eukaryota > Viridiplantae > Streptophyta > Pinopsida > Pinales > Pinaceae > Picea > Picea glauca. Next base: position 513,896 of record JZKD02S1674505.1, on the reverse strand, counting down.
GATTTGGATGTGCAGTTGTATCCATCTCCAATTTCTCGACCATCTCTGTGGATACTAAGTTATCAGTTATCCTAGTGTCAATTATCACCTTGCATACTTTGTCTTTAGTCTTGCAAGATGTCCTGAATAGACTGTTCCTCTACACTAACTTTTCAATTTTTGACTCTGGTTTTAAGAGAAATTTCCTCAACATCAGGGATATTCCATCCTCTGCACCTTCTTCTTCAACATTCCTTTTCTATGCTTCTGAAATGTGAGCTTCACCTCCTCCTTATTTCTTTCTCTCGGGGAATTCCTAAGACATGTGTCCTGTCTTTCCACAAGCATAACACCTTACTTCTCCTCCTCTGTTTCTTCCTCTTCCTCTAGAAGAACTTCTTACACCACCTTGTCTTCCTCGAGAACTTCCTCCTCTTTCTAGGTGACTGTGTGGTTTCTCTGTCTCACCTTTGGATTTCTGTTCCTTATCATGGGAAACTCTCTTGCCTTTGTTCGGGCTTCTACCTTTGCCTCGCTGGCTTTGTTTTCTGGCCAACTTCTCATCTACTTTCAGTGTAATCTGATAAGAATCCTCTACTGTCTTTACTGACATCATGATGATATCATCCTAGATTTCATATCTCAAGCCATTTATATATCCGACAACCTTTTCTTCATATTTCTCTCTTTGTCCAGTCCTGATATTCAACATATTCAACTTGTATAAATCCTCTATGTACTATTTCACTATCATACCCTTTTGCCTCAAGTTATGAAACTTCCTGAACAAATTTATTTGATAATATTTGGGCATGAACTTAGCCTTCAACTTGGCTACCATTATATCCCAATTATTTATCTTCTATTTGCCTTTGCTTCTCCTCTCAGCCTGCAGTTCATCCCACCACAATGCTGTGTGTCCTTTTAGTCTGGTGATATAATGTCTCACCTTTTTCTCCTCATCGACATATTCATAATCGAAATATTTTTCCATGGATCTTATCCAATCCATCAACTCTTCAGCATCCAAATTGCCTTCATACATTGGGATGTCTACTTTGGCTATAGCTCCCAATTTAACGACCGCTCTCAGCAAGTGTTCCTCAGAAAAATTGTCACCTACATATTCCTCAACTTCTACTTCTTCACTTTTTGCATCACTGATTTCCCCAACATCAGGTGCCCTCCTCTGCACTGCCTCCATCGCCTCTAATCTTGCATGAATCTCTCTCATTTATCTTTCCACAACACGATTGGCTAAAGGTGGCTCCACACGTCTCCTTGGTGGCATTGTGCTGATTGTCTCTCACACACAGAGTACACCTTCGATCTCTTCTTCGTTTCCTGAAAATAATTTCAGTCTATGATACCACTTGATGAAAACCCCCCCTTTTCTCCTCGGGGTTGCTCAACCTCTCGGTCAAGGATATTTGATTCTTGGAGAGGAATCGGCTCTCTGAAACCTTTATGGTCTCTCAGGTAATTAAACACAGGCCCTTTCAGTCATTTGGTGCAGGTTCTATGGTGCCCACAACCTCTCTCTTCACGCTGCTGAAATATTAGGTTTCAGGTGATAGCTCCTCCTCCATTAGCCCTTTCCTGTATGTGACCTAGGTAAATGCCCACACACGATTGTGGGCATGGTCTATATTGGTTTTGGATCAACCCACTTTTCTCCCCGCAATTCACTACCAATAGCCACACATCACTTTTGCAATACCGTGGTTTCAATTGCGGCCCGCTCTCAAATTTTTAAAGTTCGAGCACTTTTTGTCCCTGCAACCCTGCGTGACCATCGATCTTGTGATCCCAGGTGGAGCCTCTCGATCAATGGTTTAGGTATGCCTCCTTTCCTTCCTTCTCTCTGGATCACTCCCTCCTAGATCTCCACGATCTTTTGACGTGTGCCCCTTTCAAATCAGCTATTGTGATTGATTTCTCCTTTCGGGCTTTGGCAGTTTCAACTCTCAACTCCTACTCTCTCCATAGTGGATATATTCCAAAATGGAAGATCGGATCACACCTGTCCTCCTCAAATCGAAGGCCCTATCCTCTTTGGGACTTCGAACTTCAGAAATCTCAACTCTCAACTTTTCCGAAATACTTTTATCTGAATCTTGCGATCTATTGACATGTGTCTTCCGTAGATCAACGACTATGATTTCTTTGGCTTTTCGGACTTCAGAAAAATCAACTTTCAACTTTCACCTTCCCTCGAGGTGCACGGATTTCTACCACATTTCCTCCTGAATCTGATGCCTATAATTTACTTCAGGTCTTTACCTAGAGTCCATGGATTTATGTCGTGTGTTCTCCTGAATCAGACAACTATGATTCACTTCGGACCTTCGGGTTTCAAAGACTTGAATCCTCAACTTCTCCTCACTCTCTTTTTCCCGGAACATTTTACCTGAAGTACACAATTGGTTGACATGTGTTATCCTACGAATCGACGAATCCCAACAACTTCGGCTATTCAAAATTCAGAAGTTTCAACACTCCACTTTTTATTCTTCCTGAAGCTCGCGATCTGTCACCACACATCCCTCTGGATTTGACGGTCCAGATTCACTTCAGGTTTCGTGTTTCAAGAGTTTCAACTCTCAACTGAAATATTTGAAGTGGTTTTTCCCGAAGCTTAAGATCTGTTGACATGTAATCCCCTCGCGACCAATGACCATGATCTATTTTGGCTCTTCAATAATTCTCCTCCTATGTGCACACAGAAGCTAAAGATCCTACACCTTTTTCATATCTGATGACCCAGAATGATCTCGCTCCCTCTTGAACAGATCTCATTCGATGACCCATGCAATCTTCAGGACTTTGTTTCCCTTGAATATTTCTCGCGCTATCTCTTGTGAGCTTCCTCCTTCGAGCCCTTTGACTCCTTAGAGGATTACTTTGACACTTAGTTGAATTTTGGGTCTGTGTACTCCTTGCAATAGACTCTTACGTAAAACTTAACTTCTTGTGGGTGACTGTGCATGCTTTGCAACAGTCCTTTTGCACTCCTTGCAAATGGAAAGTTCCCACTATCTCTTCTAAGATTATGAGTCGAAACAGACTTTGTTACTCTTTGCAGTAGATTCTTACGCAGGACTTAAGTTCTTGCAGACGACTGTGCATGATTTGCAATAGTCACTTTGCACTCCTTGCAAAGGGAAGTTTCATGCTACCTCTTCTGAGCTTCTGAGTCGAAACAGACTCTGTCAACGCACTCCTTGCGAACTATATGAACACCTTGCATGAAATCAATGAGGATAACAATTGAAACTTATCTAAACACTTCACAGTTTCATATACTCAATAATATAGCTCATTCATTCATGAAAACAACAATAACAGGGAATTGTAAACAATAGCAACACCATGCATCAGATCATTTTTCCTTTGTTATATTCATTCAAAAGTAAATGGCTATATCTAGTATAAACAACAACAAACTCAACAATAACTAAATCATAGAAAACTCCTTCTAACTTGCAGCAGCCTCATTCAGGCGTACAAAACCTCTATTTATCTCAGAGGGTTCTTAGGGTTCCCTCTGACTACTCGTCTACTCGAAAAAAAAACCTAACTGCTACATAAGTTCCATTACATTCAAGACTAGGAGTGAAAGTTCGATATCACTTGTGATCATTCAACTCGCAAGCGTTTGATCTTCTTCAGTTTTCGATCATTTCAAAAAGATTCGCAGGAAACGGCCACGGTTAAGATTCTGAAATGATTCAAAGGCGCTATAAGGTGTTGAGTTATCTCTCCATGTGTTCTTGTTGACAATTCTCTTGCATCACTTCACTCAAATAGTGTCCCAATACCCTTCCATTGATGAGGAAGGTGTTGATTAAGGTTGGTTGTCATTGATGTCAACCCTTGAAGAAATCCTCGTAGCACAAAGGTTTGGGTAATGGACCCAATATTGTTTGATTTAAATATGACTCATTATTGTTTTTTCATGGTTGATAAGAAGTAAATATGGATGAACTCTAAAGTGGTCCCCTTATGGTGAAATCCCTCACGGGAAGACGCTTTGCGGAGTAAGAGAACTCATGCTTAAATATGGAAGAATGAGATGAAGGAAAATGAATTTTTTAGGTAACCTATCCTAGATGGATAGTTATTTTCATGTCATTTCTTTTGGTATGTAGAACGTCACATAACTCCTCACGGTTAGAGAGTTATGACCATGTGAAGTTGGAGAACCCAAGTTTGGGTAATGGACCCAAGTTTGATTGATGGATAACGGTATGATTTTTTCTATATTTGAAGGTAATACTATTCTATATGGATAGTACATATCATTCCATTTCTGGTGG